>OOFC01029562.1:3091-24697 GCA_900323345.1 Pseudochromis fuscus | reverse complement strand
AGCAACACTGCAGCAATGCGACAGACATGCTATTGATTTTTATTGCTCTAACTGAATTAGTACTAGACATTGTCTTAAAACAGAGTTTCCTCCAAAGGTAATACATCTGGTGGTGATTGTTTCAGCCATGACCACAATGACTGTTCAGCCTAGAGGATTTTAAATTATGGGCGGTGTCAGATAAGAAAAGTGTTTTATGTGTGATTTTACAAACAACAATAACTGTTATTTAATTTAATTTGCATTTATATACATATATTACTGGGGTTTTAGGCATGAATCACTGGATGATGGATTCTTAATGCAAAATCTCTTTCCACAAATACAAGCTCTGTAGACTAATTTTAAACGTTTATTGCTTTCTTCTTCACAGCAGGTAGTCAGCTTTAATGGAGAGGACTGATAGGATGGTCTCCAGTGACCCAGTTCTACAAAACAAAACTTCTTCTCAAGCTTGCTGCATCAAATTAAAGTACTTACCTCCTGTTCTACTTTAACATTATTGACAAATCCACCATCATGCAGGATATTGTCATGATTCCATGTATTTCTAGTTTGTTTTGATTATTTTCATGGTTCTTGTATTTAGTTTCAGTTTGTATCTATCTGGTTTTGCTTTGGTTTCCTTCATGTCATGTCCCTTCACTGCGTCCATATCTGTCCATGTATCATGTTGTTCTGACTCCTTAAGAGTCACCAAGTTTTAGTTTCTGTTTTATGTGTTTGCAGAGGCGTTGGTTTTATTTTGTAGGAGTTTACTTTATTGTGGTAGGGCAAACCGGAAATGGAGCCGGTATGTTTTTTGAGTCACAAACAGAAGATGTCTGCAACCCTTCTGCTCTGAGTCAAGCACAGCCTGTATGTATTTATTAATGTTGTGAGGTTGTTAGTAACAGTACAGTGTTAAGAGCTAATAAACGCGATCTGTTTTATTTGCGATTAGCATTATTAACGGTTAGTGAGTTAGCCCGCGATCGTTAGCATGCTAGCTAATTCGGTTTGTAACCTGTGTGTTATTATTGAGAGTGTGTCTTGTTTTATTTGCTGTTTCAGTTTTACTCCTTCTGATGGTGAATTGTTATGATGAATAAAGTGCAAGAATCTTCATCTGGCTTCATCTTTGGAGGAGTCATCTGTCTGTCTAGCTACAAAGGAGAGTAACAAGGACAGAACATGTCCTGTCGTTTCTGCATTCGGTCATGGTTCTGTGTATTTTCAGTTATTTACTGTCATGTCATTTCCTGTTTTGTTTTATTAGTCTTGTCTTGTGTGTGTTCAAGTTGTACTTCCTGCCCTTGTACACCTATCATGATTTGACTTGTCTCACCTGCTCCCTGATTGTCCTCTCCACCTGTGTTTCATTGTGCCTCGTTACCTTGTGTATTTAACCTCATGTGTCTCCCTGTTTGTTGCCAGTTCGTTTGTAGCTCAAGCCCACGTCCCAGCCATTTGTTCTCGTTCATGTTCATGCTCTTGTTTCATAGTCATAGTCTTGCCTTATTGTTTTTTCGAACCCTGCCTGCCTCATAACCTTGCCATTTTGCCAGTTGTATGATAATTATTGTATTTGTATGATAATTTGGCCCTCTGTAGATCAATAATCCTAAAAAGGGCAAATGTACGATAATTTGACCATTTCATATTACTGCCTATGAAACTGTCTGCCACAGAGTTTTTTTTTTTGTGAACCCTGAAGGCATCTGTTCCCATGTGACATGTTACCAGCTAATCATGCTTTGAGCGTGACGTCCATGTGCTGATTGGTTGAATGGTACGCCCCACAGACAGTTAGCTACGATAAATACGACAGTCTCTGGCACGATAATCCAATATATTCCACCTGGCAACGCTGGATACCTCTGCCTGGATTAAAACCTTAAACTAATCTATACCTGCCCTGGTGTCTGCATTGTTGGGTCCGTGTTCTACGCCTGTGTTTTTCCTGACACACATCTGTTCAGATCTGGCTGTAGAGTCCACATTGGACTTTATATTAAACCTTGAAATCTGCTCACACATTGACAAACATTTAATTCACAGATGAAAAGATTTTATTTTTTTTCAAACACATACACAGGAGTATGTGTAAGAACCTCCACAGCCTTGAGGTTCACAGGCTATGCCAGATTGATGATGTTCAAACAGCAGCTGAAGGAGCTGTGAGGGATTTTATAAAGAGCTCAGGGGGTGACAGCTGAGTCGGGCTGACATGAACTTTGACCTTACACCTCCTTAGAATGTCAGCAAGGACGCACACATGCACACGTTACGCTCCGATGTACGGAGCCGGTAATACCTAAATACACACACTCAAGCTGAAGCTCTCTGTCTCTCTGCCTCACACACACACACACACACACACACATACACACAGCGTCTTTGAAGGCTGTGGCAGTAGCCACTAATGTGTTGCAGGGTCCCAGTAAGTAGCTGCAAACTGTTTTCTTTCATCTTGGCGGGAATAGATGAGGAGATAGGAGGACGGGATGGAAATCATCAGGCAAGCAGACTGCCATCGCACGAGCGACTCTTATCTCCAAAAAGCCAGGTTTTCGAGAACTCCCTTGTTTTCAGATGAAATCCAGCATCTATTTTGTTTGTTTATTTATTTGTGTAGATTTTTTCCTTGGGCTTTAAAGTGTTTTCATGGTCAGATATTATAAAATACAGAATATTCAGAGCAATATGATCTCTGAAAGGAAATTAAAGGAAGGATACAAAAAGGAGGCTCGAGTCAAGGAGACAAGATAAGCCTGAGATGCACAATATTTTAATAATTCTCTGAAAACTTATACAACAAACCACAGAAGAATAGTAATAACTGTCATTTATATTGAAATATTCAAAACAAAGTTACTTTGAAAGACAAAATAAAAATTCATAAAAACTGGTCTTTAATTATAAACAAAAGTGAGTCTTAAGGCCTGGAAAACTCCATAGACTCTGTGGGCATTTCTCATCCTTCAACAAAAGATGAGTCAGTATAAATCAATTTTACACTGAGAGATGAAAATATAGTTATCGGGCTTTCGAGTTCACTCCACAGTTACCTTATTACACATGGTGTAAGCCTTTTAGCTGGTGTGCTGATGTTTCCACTACTCGGCTTACACTCAGGAATCACTGGCTGTTTTTCATAGAGGAAAGGTGTGTGAACCCTGCACCTTCAATGTGAGACCTGGAGAGCTTTACACTGAACTGAACTAAAATGTTAAGCAAGCTGCTGGTATTCAGTAGCTAGCTGTAAAAACAAAACATTGTTTAAAACCAAAATGTTGTGGCTTGTTTCTCTGTAAATGTGAAAGATGTGTGGGTGTAGAGGATTTGTTGAAATGCTAGTTTGAGTAACATTGACATTAAGTGATGTAATGAGTAATGTAGTTACTACATCTCCAGATGACTAATCAGTTGTGTGTTGTAATTGTTAATTTGTTGTAAACAAAACGAGTCACCAACAGTGCATCACACTTGTGTGCTTTTGACCCACCTAGGCAGTATATTATGGTTTTTCACTAACAAAGTCATTAGGATAGGGCTGAAACGATTCCTCGAATAATTCTAGTAAATCGATTGCAAAAAATGATCGAGGAATTTTCTCTGCCTCGAGGAATCGGTTCATTATAACAGCTCAAAGCATAGTATTTCACCCGGACTAATTTCAATAGGACACATAATCTGTCCTCGCAAACACGTGGAATTTTTAAATCTTCAAGCAACCCGTGCAGACGTGTTTGAAATAACAACAAGAAGAGAAATGGTATCTGTTAGAAATCCTGCCCCATGGACTCAGGACGAGGTGCAAACCTTTCTGTCATTGGTCACTGATGAGAAAATTCAGCGGGAGCTGGACGGCGCGGTCCGAAACGAAAGAATCGCATAAAAGATGACGTCACGAATGACGGCCAGCTACACGGAGGAAGGACGATCCTCAGCAATGTGAATGCAACCGAAGGGGCTGATTCCGAGCGATCTGGGGCATAACATAAAGTTAGCCCTGCGGAGAGCTAAGTTTCTGATAGTTATGACTGCTGTTGATGCGTGGTTAGCATAGTCTACAACTGCACATTCGTTTTCATACAGGGTTTAACAGCAATGTAAAGTGAAGATGAAAAATAAAAACAAAGCTGTGCAGTTGTCAAATATAATAACTGTGTTTGCCTTTTTTTTTTCTCTATTTTTTAAATGCCGTGTGTTTTTGAAACTTAAATGTTTACACTAAGCTGAAAGTTATTTTATTTTTTATGTTTTATTGATGTTTAATTTATTTTTATATTTTCTTCTCAGTTTGTGAGCTGCAATTGCTGTTTGCTGCTTTCCACAATGTGCATCTAATAAAAATACTGATTGTCTAAAAAGCAAACCAATTGTTCATTCATTATTAAGTGAAATGTTTTATTTTGCATGTATATTCATAATTGCGCCTCAGCTGAACAAAAATGTGTTTTATCCGATTACTTGATTAATCGATGAGATTTTTGGTAGAATACTCTCTTACTAAAATATTCGATAGCTGCAGCTCTACATTAGGAAATGCACATATCCATATATGTAGCTGCACTTTCGCCCTCATCCTCTTGTCATCAGCACAGTTATCACTTATTTTTTTAATTTTTCCAATTATAATTTTCTCCCTATTCTTTGCTCTCATAAGGAGGATGCTGCAGCACCAAACTTCCAATTATTTAATTACATCAATATTGGTCACTGCTGGAGCTGCAGTTGTAATTAAGTGTGATTTGAGGTTCCGGGAGTGTGCATGAATTAATAATGAGCTAATCAAAAAGCACTTGGGCTGATTGCCAGGACATTAACACCTAGGAAGACGAAGGGAATTACTGTTGTCTGTTTCTGGCTCATGAAGCACATCTGCATCTGTCAGTGGCCTCCAGTGGTTTATTGTTTTTACTTGAACTCCTGCAATTAGCTCATTTCATATTGAAAGTTAACATGATGTTTCCCTGTACAGCTGACTGTTTAATCCACTGTGTGTTAACAACAAGCAGCAAGATGGGAATCATTTGGATGAACCTCCTTTTTTTTTTATCTCACACACACACACACACACACACACACACACACACACAAATAGAAATGTCATTTATAAAGTAGAGTATTTCTCTGGGGAAATTTAAAAGTAAAAAAAAAAGTGATGGTGTGACATCTCTCTCTCAAAAAGCACTTTTGTCTCCACCAGCCACCTGTTTAAGAACATCTGAAAACATGGTTCCTATTAATACTGAGACTATCCTAACTCCCCCCAAACAGGCTGAGATCAATCTGAGTGTGTAAGAGTAATGTAGGAAGATTTTTTTTTTTTTTTTTAAATGTCCCAGAGCATTTCATCTACAGAAAAAAAGTAGTATGATCTTACTATAAATGTACCTTATTTGAACTTTATACACTTGCTCATACATCCCCTTCTATTTCTACACACTGCCAGCTATGAGTTTATTCATAATGTGTAGTCGAGTGTTTGGATCAGGAATCTACATTAACAGCTTGACTCTGGAGTTTATTGCGAGATGATGCTGAGGTTTGAAGGTTTGTTTAAAAAAACTTCATCCTTCACAATGGCTGTGACTCATTAAATATACACAGTTTAGACTCCAGCTCAAGTATGGTAACAAAGTTAGCTAAACAAAGTCACATGCACGGGAAGTGAATCTTCCCTCTGACCACACAGCGATTTAGCAGCTAAGTCTGACAGCACCCTAATCAGTAATGTGTGTATTTGGTTCAGAGATTTTAACAGGAACTGGCTGATTTATATGATGACCTCTCTACTTTACCCTGCTGGTGGAGGGTAAGAAATGAGTCTTAAAGGAGACATATTATGGAAAATCCACTTTTTAAAGTCTTTCAATATGTAGTTTGGGATGTGGCTGCCTCCAAGTCCACTGACTGTGAGATTTTAAAACCATCTCATTGTTGCATGAAGAGCTTGAAGAGAAATACCTGGAGTAAAACAAGCCGTTCTGGATTCTGATATATTGTGACGTAGACCATGGTGCAGACAGCATCTGACAGGGTCTGACATTAGCCAATCCCTTCGGCGTATCCCACAGTGTCAGAAGTGTAGGATCCTCCTTATTGGATTTCTCCGTTACAGAGAAGTTTGGCCGCGACATGAGTGACATCCTTTAATTCAGCTGATTATGAAAAAAACGATTTTCTGCACATCTAAGAAGTTTGTCATTAAAGTCTACACACTCATAACTTGATCATTTGGTCTTATTGGAAAAGAAGCTTAAGTTTAATTTTTACATTCATCACTCGTGCTTATGTGAAGACAACATACTGGGTGAATGTGAAACTTTTTAACTTTAACAGAAGCTGTGGAGCTGTATCAGATTGTGACTCTGTGCAAGCTCTTTTGTTCCCTTTGATTAGTTCAACTACAGCAATCACTTACCCACATTTAAAAGTCCAATAACCCTTTACAGTCATTTACTGTATGGGGGCTTTAACACAGGACTTTAATTGAAGAAGTGAAATTAAATGCTTAAGTTACAACCTTGTTAGGGTGTCAACATCTGTAGCTACTTAACATCTACCCCCTTTTCTTACGAAACAAAAAAAAAGAGCCAAAACTTGCATACTCAGTCAAACCCATTTAAAATACACTGACAGAATTTTGCCCACCCCATGGTCGGGTTGGTATAAACTGTTTACTGGCAAAATGCTGTGAGGAAGTAAATAGTGGATGTCGCCTTTTGATGAACCACATCATCAGTCATGACAAAAGTTTGTGGACAGCTTTAAGTTCTATTAAAGCTACAACATTTTCATAGACAGGTTTTTATTTGAGCTGCGTATTAGACTGTGTCAGAGCTTTTGTGGTGCTGTAAGAAAGAGTCTTTGTAGAGCGGATCCTGTGATGAAGAAGGACCACCCACTGATCCATTGTCAGGTGGCATGTTCGTGGCAGTGGGTGGAGATTGTGGGTAACTAACCTCCTCTTGAATGACAGAGCTGGATCTATCATGGCTGAAGTGTAATAGAGCGTGTGTTGTTTGGCTGTAGCGTCTAATGAGACTGAGAGGGCTTAAACTACAAAAGAGATCCTCATTCATTCCCTGTTGAGTCTTGTGATGAAAGCAACCAACCACAACCAGATTATGTTTTTGGTGTTGCTGGTTCAAGAGCATCAGTGTCTCAGCACATTTGGTCCAGAAATTTAAGTATTTAATTTTTTTATTTCCCTCGACATCATTGGATCTTGTGCTGATGATAACTAAATATATAATAGCTTTCAACAGGACCAACCTTCTGTTCAGTAAGTTTGGCAATCGGCACGACATGAGGGAAGCATATTCACAGATATGCCAGCTTGTGGCCCCAGACCTATTGGGAAATGATGGCTTTCTGTAGCACTTCTTTCATGAGCCTCTCAGTGACTTTCTCCATGACTTATACTCTGCCACTGTAAGTGATTGAAAACATGTTCATACATTTCTACATGTATCTAAAAACTAAATTGGCACAGGACAGTCTGATTCCACCCAAACTTTTAATTATAGACAGAAACACTGCAACCATCAAAGTAGCTTCTCAGAGTCCTACCTCTGCTCACAAAGATTTCAGAGACAGATTAGTGGCCTCTCGGTGGTCCTATCGGTGCCTGTGGACACTTTAAATGTATCCTGGATGTACGTAAGAATACAGAAGATCAAGTTCTGGTGGAGTGTCTCCTGCATTAGTTCTTGAAACCTGGAGATGTTTGCGCCACTTTTTGTCCCAAGACCAAAACATCTATACTACTGTTGTGTTCATTCCCCTGTTAGCTTCAGCTGTGAGGTTACAGGAGATGACAAGAAATTTGAAAAATACAATGAATGAAACCATCTAATGTCAGACTATTGTAAAGTATTTTATGCAGTAATATTGACTAGGGATGAGCCGGATACTCGGTTCAAACGAGTAAATTTTTGCCGAGGCCGAGTAGAGCACGAGTATTTTTTATTATTATCTGCATCAGTGTTATATGAAAATCCTCATTGGGTAACTAACTGCTGTCCGTCATATGCGATCAGGAAGGACACCGTGATTTCTCAAAACTGAATAAATACCACACGTAGTAATGGAAAACTGCTGTGTTAACTCAATCATGTTGTAACTAGAATATCCGCTGAAGAAACAAATTTTTTTCATGGACTGACAGTAACAGGGTAACAGTATTTTGTTAACAGCGGCTAACTTGCTAGCGGCCGGTTGTTGTGAACCGGCTACCTATGTGCAGTGACGTACTGACGTTTTACAGTGACGTGGAAAACCAAACCGGTTCAGAGGAGAAACAGGATCTGAACCAACTAACCACCAGGACTAGCACCAGCACGGACCTAGCACCTGTTCTTGTTTGGTGGAAAAGAGGGATGCCGACCTTATTTCATAACGTACGCGCTGCATGTGATGAGAGACAGAGCTGAAAACGGCTTGTGTTGCGTGGGTCACTGCCTCGTGCCTCCACTCCGGTCAGGTTTGTAGGTTTTCTTGAGCTCGCCTCTCTTTCAGTTTGTATGCTGTTTAAAATTTCTTAGTGAGCTTAATTCATAAGTACATGGTGCATTTGACAAGAGAGTGTTGTAAACAGCTCGTCTCCCGTCAGTCACTTCCTACACCCCGGTCTTTTTTTTGTTTGTCCTCCACACAGCTGTCCTCAGGGACAGTGCAGACAGTGCAGTTCATTTACTATTGTATAAAGAAAAAAAAAACATTGGTTGAATCGCAATTTTAAGGCTGTTCTCATAGTTTTCACTTAAAATAATATACGGATTAAAATCCCACCTATTTCCTGTTAAACCACGCCCACTTCCGGTTTAGGCCCTGCCCCTTCCAAGTGCAGATACAGATACAGATAATGTGAATGGGTAAACAGAAACAGATAGTGCTGTACTTACTCATCCCTAATATTGACATTAAAGCATTTAGCTAAAAACAGGGAGGTAAAATGAACCCAAGCTGTACCTGTGTGAACATTATTTCATTCATTGTAGGTTACTCGACACTTTTAATTGGGGTTGATCAACAGAAATGTAACGGCCGTGCCTCATTTTCATTTTATATGCTTTGTTTCAATTAATCTCCACACTAACCAGGAAGTCCCCTGCTTTTCTGTTATTGTAGTGACGTGTCGTCTCCACAGACGACACGCAAATAACTTAAACTCTATCTACACTGATTGATCAGCTCCCAGTCTGTCTGTGAGCAGCTGATTCCCCTCACTCACTGTGGTGGGCTGGGACACCAAAAAAAATAAATCAATAAATACAAACACTTCTCATTCCCTCCTGTGGAGTAGACATGAAAAATGCTTCAGTTCTGGAAATGTACCATAAATTTGCAAACATAAATAATAATCACACAGCGATCATCATCATAGTTAGATTACATGCTGACATTGTAGTACTACTCATCCAAAGGTTGATCTGAAAATGAGAAGTTTTGATGTATAAACTCGTTATGATCAATCTAAATTCCTACTGAGGCATCTTCATCAAGTTATAGACTTCTGACTAAAGACACAAAAACACCCCCAAATATATGTGATGGAAATGTACAGGACATGTACACACATATCAGCTATTATATCTACAGAGAACCACATGAGCTCACAGTATCCATTGTAAGATTGGAGCATCTTGGAGCAGCTTACTGTTATTAACAACAGCCACTTGACTGACATGACTAATATTGACTTCATGTTCTTTCTAACAATAGTTACATTCCTTTCATAAAGCCGTCTTTGTTGCCTGCTTGTCATCTGCTTGCAGGTGTCAGTCTTTTTCCAACACTATAAGTCTCCTTGTCCACTTTCTCATTTAACCTTGATTTTTTTTTTATGCAGTGCACAGTCCAAGAGCAAACTGGCTAAAAGCCTGTAATACAATAGAAACTGAAAGTTATACAAAAATGAACATTCTCGGTGTTAGCGCTGATGGAAATAAGAGGGCCGACCGACTATTATAGCACGTGAAGGGTTAAAAGAAAAAAAAATCTTATACAGTATTCTCTTTTTTTTAACTTTCAAACTCTGCTTTCTAAGTGGTTTGACCTTTTGGCCTGCTCTTGCTGAGCTGTAAGAGTTGTACTGGCCTTCATGTTTAATTATCTCCAAGGAAATACCATGCACTGAGCTGTGTGAGAGCATGAAGATGAAAAGCCTCCGAGACTTCCAAGCAAGAAATGAACATTGCATCGACTTTCTTCATGCTTTGTTGTGTAATGCTTGTAATCTTTTTTTTTAGACCATAATGCAGACTATTGTAGTTATGTAAACAAGTTAATCTACAAACATTATTTAGATGATGAATGTGTAATGCACAGTTTGCTACCTGGGAGGTCTCGGGAAACAATTAAATTTTATGATGACTGGTGCATTATCTCTTTGTCTGTCTGTCTGTCCATCTGTCTGTCTGTCTGTCTGTCTGTCTGTCTGGGTGACTTTCTTGATTCACTTTTGCAGATTCCTCCTCCGATGCTGCACTGAGTGTATGGGACACAGCACGGGTCACACACAGCCATCTAGGGAATGAGATTGTCAGTACTCATCACCGAGCAGCCTGCCAAACAAGTAAAATCAAAAGTGATGTGGAAGGTCTGATATTATGGCCAGTGTGTTTTGCAAGTGACAGTTAGCGAATACACATGCGCACAGGACTCCGAACAGAAGCAATTTCTAAATTTCATTTTCTGTATCTCAAAATAACACAACAAATAAATCCTCCTACAAACACTCGCATCTAGGTGTACCACCTGTGCCCCTCCTCTCCCTTGCTGCTCCTCTCTAATCCACTTGAATGTAGCTGGATATTAGATTAGAAAGTTATAGATGTGATTATTCATCCCTGGGCACAGCCATCTATTCGCTGATTAAAACATGAACTGGGGGCCATTATGTAACTGCTTAAAGAGATTAAACCTAGTCACCCTTGTGGGGGCCTGCTCTCTGTTGTAGCGTACAATAGAAACAGCACAGGCAGTGGCACTGGTGACAGCATGTTAGTTATACCTCTACTGATAGAGAAGTGTAAGAGTCAGAGATAGCTTGTCGCAAGTTTAACTTTACAAGGAATTGAGTGTCTCTTTCAATATCTTCAATTAGTGAGCTGGAAACCCTGTGATCGCCTCCTCTTTTGATTCTCCCACAAAAAGTGAAAAATTGCTTGCTACATCTGTAAGTGTTATGACGAGGGAACACCATCCTCCACCCAAGCAAAGCACACTGATGCATACAAGTCCACAGTCGGTGTTGATCACTCAAACTGAAACATTCATGGGCAGCATACTGGTTTCTCTCTGCTAATTTTTATCTCTCTGCAGAAGAACCTTGGATAATAACCAAATATAGTTTCCTCACAGCCAACACTTTTTATTATTATTTTATGATGTCATGTGTAAATATCTGATCACATCTCTAAGCTACAAGGAAATTATACCTTAATTTCTCTATTGTCAAAATGAACCAGCATGAGAACTTGTTTGAATGTCCACATCCCGATGTCAGACTGGTGTTGGAGGAAGGTTTTTAGATACTGTGTGACAACTCAAGAAGCAGGCTGACTGGTTTAACTATCCCTTCTTGGCCATAGTTTTCCCCATGTCACCTCATTGTGTAATGGATGTTAAACATTTCAAGAATCCCAATGCAACCGTTTCTGAAGCAAACACATTTACATAAATCTATTCACTGAGCTTCCATTCAATTCATAGGAATCGTGTGACATATATCCACCTTTTAGTAAGACAAGAAGACTGACAGCACAGTCAGTCATGGTAATATGCTAACTATGAAGCTGCACCTTCCTGCTGGCTAGCGTAGCTTAGCATAAAGACCAGAAACAGGGGAGTACAGTTTGTTTGTGTAAAGTTAACAGAATCTTTCTACCAGCATTTCACAAATGGCCACATTATCTTTAGATTGTTTAATACATACAAGAATATAAAGATTACAAGTTGTGGTTTTACAGGGACAATCTAGTCTCCACTGGTTGCCAGGCAACCTGGCAGTGACAACAGGACTCCAGGGAATCACTGCATCTTGCCAGATATGAGTGTTATCAATCTACTCATATAACTCACAGCCAGAAAGCAATTAGCTATAGTCCCTAAAATGGAAATCTGTAAAATCTATTTAAACAAAGTTCTATGGTTAAAGTGTCATCAGGTCCATACTGGTTCACTGGTCTACATTACAGTGAGACTCACCAAGACAATGACGTCCTCTCAAGTCTTCCTCCACACTGTCGTCTGTCTCCTTTTTCTCATTATCGCTGCATCTTTGATGCTGTGGGTTACAGACACAGACAACCAATGAGGAATATGCTCAACTTTCTGGACACTGTATCACATTCTCTGTAATGATGATAAATATGAATAAAGTGATGTTGGATTGTCTTTGATGATCCTCAAAGAAAAAGCGAGATGGAGACAGTGTGACAAAATCCTGCAGGAGTTACAGCTTGTGGGCCCCGGGGCAGACAGTGTAGCACACACACACACACACACACACACACACACATACACACATCTTTATTCTTTCAGCTTAAGTGGTGGAGTTATGCAGCGAGCACATCTCTCATTCACTGTCGTGGAAATAACAATCCCAAATGAGGAGAAAAAATCTGATTCACATTCAACATTTAACTGCTTTTCCAAGAATATGCAGTTGGCACCAACTAGTGCACACTACTGCTGCTTGAGGAATGTAAAAGTACCATGAAGTGCATTACCATTGATGGCTGCTAGAAAAAAACATGAGCATCAACTTCTCTTGAGAAATAATAAGTTAATGACTTTTTCTCAGCCAGTCATTGTGGTTTCACTTTCTAAATTTGGGTGCTCTAATTAGTGTGCAGTGATCATGATTGCTCTATTAACATGATTTGAATGCTTATGGATGGTTGATGTCCTCCATGTGGCCAGTTTTTGACAGCTGTGATTGACAGTTTATTAGCTTGTGGTGATCTCTGGCTTGGGCTCTTACCCTATGTTGAATATTGTGAACTAGTTGTTTCAAATAGCCCTGCTTTGTTAAACAGTCACAACACCCTCACAGAAAGCTACTACACAGTAAATCTGGGATACCTGCCCACTTAGCGTGACGTAAATAATGACAACCCATGTGAAGACCAGTCAGTGTTTCATGCAGTGTGCGTGCAAGACAGGAGCAACGCCCTTAAAATGCTTCAAACCAGCTCCAACATCAATTGTTTATGTCACACCTCAGGTACCCTGCAAGTCTTTGGGTTGTACTTACATATATAAAGCATTTTTAAAATATTGTGGTAAAATAACTAAGCAACAGGGTAAAATAGGCACTTACTACTGTTTATTGTTCCTCTACTTGCAGCTTTTATATCTATTACTGGGTAACAAGCAACAATGCTAACATCATGTACACAGTGGTGCTGATGGTGCAATATCAGACAGAGTGAAAATACGGTACTTTGATGTTTAGCAGTTAAAATGTTCACCAGTGCATGAAATCATAGATTGTATATTGAATGGATGAAGCTAATGTGACATCACTTGTTGTTTTCTGGAGTCACATTTTGAAGTTTTGATTGGAACGTCACCATGTTGTTTTTATCATTTTATATATTTTAACCACCAGATCACTAATAAAAACATTTGTCCTTAGTCAATACGTTTTTCCCACAAGTCATTCTGATGTCTTTAGCTGAGTATTAATGGTTGAAATCAAAATGAAATTTCTCAATGGAAGTCAGTTGGAGGCTGAATTTCTTGGAGTCAGCATCTAGAGGCCATTCGGGGTATTACACTTCTTGATTGCTTTGTCCATTTCTATATACAGATTACACACTAAATACGTAGTTCAACTGAGATTCATAGTGATAAATACAAGCACTGCTAAAAGCTAGCATGCTAGTGTCCCTCTTTTCTCTGATAATGTTTATTCAAACAGTCTATAGATCCTATCTTAATAAAGATTTCAAATAAACTTCTCAGGAAGAGGCATATGTTACTAGATGCACTGAATAGATCAATCAATTTAAGTTGGACTTGTTGGGGCCTTCAGTTATGCAACTTTAAATCAAATCAAATTATTTAAATTCCCAAAGACTACAATGACACATATTGCTTGAATATTAAATATAAGTCATCATTAGCCTGTGTAAAGTATGTAGATGTTGTACTGCCTGGTGGAACTGTGAAAATCCCTTTGCCATTGACTGCTGCTTGTGTAAGTGCTGATCCATATCCAAGTGTGCCATATGTTTCTAGTGTAACTTATTGCTTTCCCATTCCCAATAAAGTGGCAGAATAAAAAGGCTTTTACAGGTCCCTGTGGGTAGCAGCTACTTCCAGTGGTAGTCACTGAGCTGCAGGGCTGCTGTGGTGACAAATGGCACCAAGCACATATTTTACTATTGCCATTTACAATGCATGATCCAGGCTGTGCTGCTCAAATGACTGTGCAGCAACACTGTCGAGAGTTACGGTAGCTCTACGAGTGTGTGTCAGTTTGTGTGCACATACACACATACAAATATGTACTGAGCTTGTTTTGCTTTTTTCAGTCACTTAAGAGTTTTTCCTTAATTTCTTAGACAGGGGACGATGATTATACATAGTGATTACAGATAATTATGCAAGATGCATATGTTTTTTTGCTCATACTTTTGCCAAAATAGTGTACAAGCAATGACACCAATATGTGGAAATGTATTGCACAAATTGTATTCCATGTAGATTCTTGTTTTGCTGAAAATATCCCCTAATCTTTTTTCCACTTCTGTACTTGATTGAAGCACTTAAATTGATTTGAATAAAATCTTTATGTTTGCTTTTAAAAAATCCTATTGCCAGGTTTTCACTCTTGATAAATGTGATGTCTGTGGTATGTTGTTGCCTAATCTCAACATCCCACTTCCAGATAATATACACAGGGATGAGGTCAGCAACCTCAATTGATGACCATAATGACGTATACAGACTAAGGTGCTTTCATATTGTGTATGTAATCCTTTGCAGTGATCTGAGACAGTTAAATCTGACCCCAGTACAGTGTACTGTGGCTGCAGTAAATCAAAGTGTGTTGTTGAGATAGTCTACACTTTCCACACAACGTGCTTATTGCAGGTTCAGCGGACGTGGCCGTCAGGGGGCAGACATCAGTCGGTGAGCTCTCCACAAACGGAGTTCTGCGCTTTGCTCCAATCACGGGCGCACGCGCTCGCTGGCACGCGCGGAATAATACAGACTAGGAAAACCACAAAAAATATAGGCTAGATAAAATACAACACACAAACAAGTCATACACAGTCATTAAAAAATATCCAAGGAAAAGTTTCAAATCCCCACAAATAAGATATGAGGTTGTTCAAAGCATTTAATGTTTGTTAAGACGGAGAGGTTGTTCATCTCCAAGGCACATGTATCTCTATTTAGATGTGTCGCTTTGTAAGAAAAGTCTGAATTGTTGAGTGAGATTTTATTGTTATTCTTGTTTTCGTGCTAAAGGGAGGGAAGAGGAAAACAGAGTTGAAGGAGAGAGGGAGAAATACAGAGTCTCGTATGTTAGCCAGAGGGCGGTGGCATTTCTCTCTCTCTCTCTCTCTCTCTCTCTCTCTCTCTCTCTCTCTCTGCGTAAACGGAGACGGTGGAGAAGGAGAGAGCGCACGGAGAGAAAAGCGGAGCTTAGTGGCGAGGCAGCAGTGCCGCTGACACGAGTGAAGGGACCCCGCGGTTATTTCCACCACCTCTACCACAGCTCAACCTGCGCCTTTAGAGACGGACTCAGATATCGGGACTACACGTACCCCTTTTTGGTTTTTGGGACTCGTTAGATCAAGATCCCGTGGTTGAAGGAAGGAGGGGGGGTTCTCATTTCCCCCACCGTGGACGGAGGAGTTTTGTGTGTTTATTAAGCGTTGCCTGTAATGGGTAAAAGTGGACAGAGAAGTGGAGTAGCACTCGTGGGTTCCAGCTTGGTGAGAATGTGCGCCACGCCGGGGATCCTGGTCCTCCTGCTGCTGGTGCACTCAGGAGTCGCCCAAGGTAAGGCGGCGGAGCGCGTCTTCTTTCAGACCCTTTAATTACACCTTACACGTTTCAAAGTGATGGACCTTCTCCTTCATGGCCGAGGTGCATTGGTGTGGTAGTGGCCGCATGCCAGTTAGTAGATGGAGAGGCACAAGTAGCTCGAGCACATACACTTCTTTGCAATATTCCCATTTCAATATAATTGATGCTGTTGAGTTGGTGGATGTGAGCATCTCAACCCTGTAGCCTGTGTATGTACGTGCGTTCGTGCCAACTTGAGGTGTGCTGTTCAAACTGAGACACTCGCAGCCCACGTTTTTCTACAAAGGGCTAATTGATGTAGGGAAAAATACACCGTTGATTCAGAAATACTGACCAGTGCGTGTGAAAACGTGCTGTGGCTCCGCTGCTGAGACCCACATACATCCCACTGCAAAAACTCCCGAGGACCTGGAGGACTTCGGGTCCGGGTCAGAATTGAATGTTGCGCTGGATGTTTGGTTTTTTTAACCGACTAAATCAACTCAGGCGGTGCAGTGAAATTGAGGTGAAAAGTGTGAAGGGCAGGACTCGGAATCCACGATCACGCTGCTGATGTCTCATTGCACAGCGCATCGCGAAAATACACGCTCCCATTTAAAAACTGATCAGAAGTCAGAAACACTCAGAAGCTCTGAGGCAATTACACAGGTCTCACAACAACAACAACAACAACAACAACAAACCTCTGCAGAAGAAATATGCTGCTATCCAAAGTGAGGAAAGTGAGAAAGATATAATGCCAATAAATCAACTCCTGCGATGAACCTGTGGTATAATCCAAAGAGAGCTCAGCGTATGATGTGAAAATGCTGGGCTGTGAAAATGATAAGGTGTTGTGTATTAGAGCTGTATTCACTAGACGCCCCAAGTGAAGCATAACCGGAATATTAAAGTGATATTTCTGAAGCATGCAGCCACCCACCACAGCTGGTGTTTGTGGGGGATGTCGCAGGTCATAGACTGAATGAGGCAAGAAATAAACCACCGACCATTTAGACATTTTTATTTATATTTTTGCTTGAAGAGTGCTGTGAGATCCAGGTTTGTTTTTCTTTCTTCTTGCCTGAAATGCTGAAAGGGAAGACGGCAGTTTTCTGTCTTTCACACTCTCATTGACCTTCTCGGGGGGAACTTGAGGCTTGTTAATGTTCATCCAGATTAATTAATGGCCAACCTTTCTGTTGTTTCACCATCTTTTCTCTGCATGGCCTGTAGAAGTTTGTCCAAATCACATCCACTTACGGTTGATCTGATCCTCCGTTGAATGTAGTTTTATGTATTTTATCAAGACTTTGTTAAATAAATAATCACTCACCATCACATAGTATTTAAAGGATTGCCTATAGCTCTACTCCAGGATATAGTCAGGATGTAAATTGGTACCGGCACAACAGATTAGCCTTGTTTTTTGTGTTGAATTTTGGTAGCAATTGGACATGACGTTGCTGCCACCTTTCTCTCGGTCCCCTGGGGAACCACATTTCAGCAACTCCCTCCAATATTCATTATAACCGTTCTCTATTGGTTTACTGTTAAATCAATACATTGCAATTTAGGGACACAATCTGAGTAAGGTTTTACCCACCTCTGACAAATTGCACCTTGGCACCAATATGTGACTCAATTTGTAGAGAAATCTGATAATTGGACATTCAAACTGTTGATGCTTTTCAGGCACATAACACTCTCACATCTTTTCACACTCCTGAAAAGTGCAGCATTTCCCTCATTCTGCTTTCCCTTTATGAAAAGGTTTTCATTCCTCTGAATCTCCTCTCCCACCTACATCGGGCTCGTCTGTTACGTTTGTTTCTGTTATTTCTCGGCTCCAAACAACTTGGCTCGTGTCTGTGAAGTTGTTTCTTTGTGTGTGAGGAGTCACTCCGTCAGTTGTTGTGCTGAATGGGGCAAAACACACAAACACATCCTAACTGTGGGGGAGTGGGTTTGCTTTGTGTACATAGCTAATCCTCTCTGTGCATCAGCGCCGAATTCAATTCCCAATCCAGTCAGGTAGCGAACTTCCTTCAAATTACAAACCCTGTTCCGGTGTGTGCATTTTGTCTTTGAATGGGAAATACAAATAGTTGCTCTAACCAAATTATTCTGCTGTTTATTGCTGCTCATGCATCATTGAGTGTCTTATAGCCAGTTGTTGCATCCAGTTTTAACATCGCTGTGGAGTATGCGGTTTGGCAAGTTAAATAGCCGAGTTTGTTTTGGAGGTCATGACTAATGATGTTCAGGATGATGGTGTTTGTAGGAATGATGCTGGCACTGTTGTGGATTCAGATGTAATAATGATGAATCACCAGGACCCTTAAATAATCAGATTTTATTTTCCCAACTCTAATTTTAATGCACTTATCCCACACACAATGGGTTCAATCCAACTCATTTTACTTTACATCCAGTTCTCTCCTAAGCTTTTAATTATGAATCTTTTTTTAGCTCTTAGTCATTTAATCTGCCGTGGAGACGCCTTTCTTCTTAGCTTTGCAGCACTATAGAAAGTGCATTGCAGTGTGGAAAAGTGCCTCTCGTCCACAGACACACTTGCCCACACGCTGACATGTGCACATACAATGAAAGGAGAGTGTTAGTTGAGATCCTCTCATGCCAGCTTGAGTGCATGTGTCCGCCTTCCCGCTAAGCCCCACCCTCAAGCAGTTGGGCCTATTAAAAAGCCATTAGCTAAGCCCCCTTACATTTGATCTGGAGTGAATGGGTGTCAAGATCACTATGCAAACTGTGAGAAGTCCCCTTGTTTATTATGATGACTTAGCTGCTGTATAGCCAGGTTCTTCAGTTCAGCTGCTTTCGGGTGTTTAGTGCTAAACATTTCCTGTGTTTGTGCTTCCAGCGACCCTGCAGACTCAGTCGTTTCATATCGAAGAGTTTGGGTCCTGGGTTCTAGTTACGAATGATCATATTGGTGCGGCACGCGGTGCTTCAGCTCCGAGACACGACTTTCTTCAAGTCCAACACACACATCTATTCTTGGATACTTTTCTCAATTTGCTTAAATAAATATTCTTGAAGTGCAGAAAGCTGATTTAAGGCAAACACTGGTGGGTGGGTGAAAAAAAAGTTTGGTGTTGGTGTGTAGGTGCGTTTGCCTGTGTTGGCGCAAAGGTGTAAAGATGTTCTGAAAATGCTCCTGTGAGGTGTGTGTGTGTGTGTGTGTGTAGTCATGAACTTGGCAGCTCAGGGATAGTCTGAGAGAACTCCTGTGGAGTCTGTGTGTTTGCGTGTGATTTTTGTATGTGTGTGTGTGTGTGTGAACTTGGCACTATCACAGTGTTCCAGCAGAGCTCACATGGTGTTGTGTTGCATGTGTGTGTGTGTACGTATGTGTGCACACTCTGCATTATGATATTGCCAGAGCTCCCATGCTGTCCCCCATTATGCTCTGATCCTGTCCCATGGTGCAGTGCAGCCATCCAGGGTTCAGAGCTTGTTGGGGGGACAGCTGGGAATTATTGGAACTAAATAGGCCACTTTGATTGGCTGCTCCGCTTCAGCCAGCGCCGCGCAATTGGTCGAGCAGGTTTCACGAGTTAAATTTGATGGTGTTTCTGTATCAGAGAGGGAGATAGGCAGAGTGAGAGAGGGAAAGGATGAATGAATGAAGTAAGGGAGATCTCTCTGGGTGGTTTGTACTGGCTTTGATCACTCCACTAGGACTTGACAAGCTGACTGACTGCCACACACACTCACGCACACACACACACATGCACAGCAAGACATTTCTGCAGTCAAACAATGCTGCATTCTGTCTGCATCCGATGTGTGTGTGAGTGTGTGCGTGGTGTGTGTGCTTGGACGGGTGTTCACGGGAGTGTGTGAAAGGAAGTCTTTGACTGTGTCTGGGGTTGTTTTGTATAGAAGACCCTCCTGCTGCTAGCAGCAGCCTAGTGATGGCAGATTTCCCTTGCCCTCTTTGCCTTTTTTTAATTTCTTATCCTTGCTTACTCATCCGTACATTTCATAGACTCTCACTTTAAGTGTGACCAGTAATGAGACATTTTTCCACCCACCTTTTCCTTTATCTCTATCCTTTCACTTGGTGTCCTCTGTTAACTGCTGAATGCATTTTCCTGACCTTTTTCTCTCCTTGCCTGTAGCCTTGGATGTTCATCCATTCATTGAGGTGTTTTATGTTGGACTGTGAAAATGCTAGACCTTGTCTGTCCACCTACAGCTCGGTGCATTTTATATATGGCTTACTTGAACACATAGCAATTACAGTGCGGCCTATTTCCAGAACGAAGAGTCTGAACTTGGGCTGTTTGTGTAGTGGCAGGGAACTTTGTGGGCATGTTTTGCTTTGAGGAAGATGAAATCCGGTTTTGAAGAAGTAGTTTTCAAAAGGCTGTGTCGACAAACTGCGTCACACCGCTTGCACCATTTACTATCTCTCACCCTCCGCAGGGGAAAACCCAGGATGGAATATAAGACCGTCCATGTGTGTGCGCTTGTGTCCGACTCTGTGTGTGTGAGTGTGCATGTTTACTGGGGAGACAGGCTGAGCAAGAAAAAAAAAAAAAAGAAGAAAAACAGGGAAAGCTAAATGTTCTGAAACTGATTCCCAGCGTCTCCTGCTGTTAGGCCTAATTCCTTCTAGAGTTTCATGTAAAGATCTGGAATTATGAATTTTTCATGGCCTGCGAAACCTAAGGCCTCATTTGATGCTCTCATTTCCAGGCTTTTTGTTTTAGTTAGTTCTGTGTGAGTGTGTGTCTCTGTGTGTGGGGTGGTTGTACTAAGAAAAACGCCGTTTGTTCCCAATCAATGGCCTACTATACAGTTCCCACTGGTCCTATGCAGTCCTGCACTGCAAAAAGTGATAAGCTTATTTTAGTGTTTTTATCTTTAAAGTCAGGTTATGATGCTACACTGGAGGATAAATATTGAAGCAAGTGGGCAACTAGGTCTTAATTATTACTTAAAGCTCTTATTTGCCTTGATTTTTACAGTGCACTGAGAACTCCTATAAGAGTAGTTGAGCTGAATCTGAAGATGAACTCACTTGTTTTGAATTTTGCAGCATGCTGCAAGAAGAAACTGTGCATCTCTGATCCCCATAGTAAACAGTTGGACTTGGTGAATCGCTGATACCGAGTGCCAGGCCACAGATTTTTTTTTTTTTTTGTACTGTTGTCCATCATCTCAGTTCCTCTCTCTTGTCATTTGTCCCCATTTCTGTCTCTCTCGCTCTGACTCTATTTCTCAATTCCTCTGTCCCGCTTTCATCTTTCCCATCTGCTGCCACCGACGTTCTGTTTGCCTTCTTACTTTTAGCTCCTCGTTTCATTATTTTCTTCCTCTGCTGCTGTCTCTCACCACTCCGTCTCTTTCTCCTCTTAGATTTACACTGTTTAATTAGAGTGTAGCCAAAACAGTGGACATATTGTTGTGCTTTCCGAACAGGGCCCTCAAGCAGCAGGACACTCTGTTTGTGTGTATGTGGTGTGTTTGGTCACAGAGACTCATCAGTCAGCCAGAGGGAGGGAGAGGGAGTTTGCGTACACACTCACAAACACACACACACACACA
>OOFC01029561.1:0-17353 GCA_900323345.1 Pseudochromis fuscus | reverse complement strand
CACGCACCTCTGTTGAGGTTGACAAAACAAGAAGGCAAAGTTAAAGCCTAGAAAACAAACATACATGGTCATATACAATCAGCTATGAGATAAATATGAGCTCCACTACAACATTAGGAGACGAGTCAAAACAACAATCATGTTCATGTTACACATTTCTGACCACATTCTGATAGTGGATCTCAGCACACAACACACATGAATCACTCAGTAAATGGATGGATGACGAATCATGACTGATATTAGCCCTTACTCTCAGTAAACATGTGAAAACCACGGAGGCATAGCAACTGTTGTTTGGCAATGGGAAAAACTATGGACCTCCAGTTCACTCATGCACATAAAGAACCCTGCTCCTCACCCCCTGGTCTATTAGTTTTCTACATATGTATACAAATAAGCAAAAATGCACCTTAGCAAAAAAACAAAAAAAAGAGCAGTCTCTTTTTTTGGAGTTAATTCTTTATCCTCCAATATACAACTAAGATAAAACACAACAAAGCCAGAGAAAAACAATTTTTTTTTTTCTTTTACTCAATATCCTCATGCTTTCGAGTCAGTTCATTTCACAAACTAATCGCAACCAGATCCATGGAACAAAACAAAAACAAAACTCAACAATCTGGTCTTAACAACTTCCATCAGTGCCACAACTAACTAGACACACAGTATTTCAAAAACTTCAGTACAACCACCTCTCGGTTACAAAGACCAATGAAAGTAAAACTGTACAGACGTGACAGTTTAAATCTTGTGGGTTTTTTAAAAAAATGTTTACAAACCACATCCTTTTTCTCACAAAGCGAGCGCACTTTCTCGGAAGGAGCTCGGATGCTATTTTTTTTCAATTGATACGACAGCGCTCCTCTGCTCTGAAGCAGCCATGCTTGGAACGACACAACTATTACCATTCCCCAAAAAAAGAAAAGAAACACTTTACTACATCTACTTTCATAAGGCAGTATCACATCAGTTTCCGCATTCAGAGGTTATAATTCATTGTGCAGCTCCATAATCAATACATTTTGCTCTCTAGAAATGCAGCAAGGCAGCTTGAGGTGTGTTGTCTGAAGATTTTATTAGGTCTGCTAATGGCTGTGCGGTCATGCTCACAGTGTAACTTCTGCTCTGAAAAGGTCATTGTCATGTTAGTATGGCTTCATGTTTAAGCACTGCAGTATGGTTAGTTAGGCCCAGAATTAAATCTTTCAATTTAGCAGCTTTACATCCATGTTGTTTCTGTGTACAGTGGTTTCTGTGTACTTGTATTTAGCCACAAAAGAAAGTACTCTAGTTCACATAACAACAATCAGAACAGAGTACTGCTGCTAGCTCGAAGAAAAAGGAAACACTTTCATGAGCCACTGAGCCGCATCAACTGTGCATATCTGTGAATGAGGTGTTGAGTCTTTCTTTCCAGATGTGCCCATGTCCTTGTTTAATCAGTGCTAAAAAAAAATAATAATAAAGAGGCAATTCACACAAATAAATACAACCAACAAGCTCGAAATGTTCAATGTGACGACTGCTTGAAATTTAGCCAAGACCCCATTTGTGGCTTTGTTACCTTTGATGAATTCATCCAGGCCACTATTGTGTATTGCAGTGTAGAGGTCACATCAGGACAGTGGTACAGACCAATCAGGAGCGGGGCTTTTGTGAAGCAGAATGCCTGACCTTAGTTTTACACTGTGCCCATTTTTACACACAGTGTCAGAGCAGACAAATAAAAAGTCATTGACCTTTGTTCCAAACTAAATTCTTAATGAAATATTTACGGATTACTGCTCGTCTTGCTTGTTCCGAACCACACACTGTACAGTATACTGAGCAATGTAACGTGCAGTGCTGTTGATCACACTAGATTCTGCAGCTGTGAACAGACTGCAGAGCAGAGCCTGCATCCATCTCAGCTTGCTAATGCAGCGGCTCTCTGCTGCCAACGGAAAATACCACTGCAAATCCCTCGCACTGCCAAGAGCTACAGGGGCCACGGTGAGCCAAGACAGCACAGGCTACACCGACTACCAGCACCGCATAACAGCACAGCACCGCTCACACAGTCACAACAACGCAATGAAACTAGATGCAAACATCTAAAGTTAAACCTCAGTGTGGTTCTTTACCCCTGATATCCGGGCATTGGAGTTGTGCAGCCACTGCAGCCCACTCTCTACCCACTCTCCACTCACTGTGGCAAACTGATGAGCAAAGCAGGTACTTGAAAATGCAAATAACTCAAATATAAACACAGAAAATCATGCCTCATGCAAAACCAGTGCTTTGAAATGTTAATTCACCTCAGTGATTTCAACCAGATGCTACAGCACTTTAAAGATTTACACACACACACACAACCTTTCTCTACTACAACACCCAGTCACTAGTACACACTCTAGCAGCCCCCCGTCAGGAGCTTTGTTGAAATGAACAATGACACCTGTGGCATTTTTTTTTTTTTTACTGAAGCACAGCTGGTTATGAAATAAAAAAAAAGAAAGTACATCCTTCAAGAGCAACATCCAAACTATATACTCAGCGTTAAATTTATCGGACGTAAATAAAACACGCTAATACAGAGCCACCACAAGGCTTTTTATTGATTCAACATTTTTTGGTGGCATAGCCCCACTCGGTTATTACTATGAATTGAAAGCAGTCAGAAACAGGACAGGGGAGTTCACATGCACACAATCAGTATATCATTGAAATGCTGAACACCCTCGAACGTCATGCTGATTGGTGGCCACGCAGCTGTGACGACCACATCATGGATATCAAGTGGAAGAAAACCGTCTGGAAGGAGTTTGTATAAAATCCAAAACTCGGAGACCAAACAAACAAACTCAGCTCCTTCCTGCTTTGTGTGAGTGTATACTCCCCCCCCCTCAACTCAAGTCCCACAGTCTTCGCACCAGAGGACATCGGACGCTGTTTGCCATGACCTCAGAGCTGACATCACCATGCAGCTGTGCCCTAGATTTCACAGCACTCACACAGCAGTCGTACACACACGCAGCTTTGGGGAAACCTAAATGTAATCTCTCGTAGATTCATCCAGTATCACGGAGACGTTTGTTTTTGACTCCGCTGCTTTGTGCGGAAATGCCGCTGACTGTGTTGGCATGCTCCTGAATGACCGTCCCACTGGAGGTAAAAGCGTCAGATGGGAGGACGGCCGGAAATGTTGTGACCAAAAGGAGAGAGCGGTGGGACAGAAACATGACAGCAGTGTTTCAAGGAGATGGCGAGAGAAACAGTCAATTCTGGTTTTAGTCACAATCACTTGCTGTCTTGTTACTACCCAATGACGTTTTCATGCTAAGACAAAAAAAAAAACAATAGAGCAACAACGTGTGTTTGCTGGTTCCCCAAGTAAGAAAGCAAAAAAACAACAAAAAAAAAAAAGCTAGGAGCTTGTCCACATACCATCTTACCTAGATTAGTTATCATCATCATCATCATCTTAATGTCATATCTATGTGTTAGTTCAGACAGTTAAAACATAGACAGTCCCTGTGGTGATGATGACGGCAACAGATATCACCCTGTGTGAGGCAGGAAGCTGCACTGGTTGGCTGGTTAGTTACGTTGTGGATCACACCATGTGGTCTCCGGTGCTGGTGCTGGCGGTCTGGCTGGGCAGCTCCGAGGTGTGCTCCTTCTGTCTGAAGGTCTGCTGCTGGTGGCCGGAGCAGCAGTCCCTCCCGGCGACGGTACACATCCGGTGCTCCTCGTCGCTTTCCTCCTCGAGCCCCGAGCCCTCATCTATATCAAGCTGACAAACGCAAACCTCAATCCCTGAGTCGCCGGTCACATGCCGACGCCGAGTGACAAGCTCTTCGTCCTCCTCCCCTGCCGCCGCCGCCGCCACCAACAAAGCCTCTACATTCTCCTCTGCCGGACACTGTACTTGGATGGGGAGCGACACTGCCTCCTGGTCTGAGGATGAGGCTGAGGCCTGGCTATCCCTCCTCAGGTCTGCATCAGACGGTGGTTGTGGCACAGGGGCAGTGTCTGGCTGGTTCACTTGTGGAGGGAGTGCTGGAGTCGTCTCAGGAGGGTTTTCAGAGTAAGGAGGAGGTGGTGTTGGGGGGTGGCCTACCACCTCTTCATAGTCAGGAAGCTTGCAGTCGTTCCAGAACCCTGACGGTCATCAAATACAAACTTTTTAGCTCCCCAACAAGCGTTGTAATCAATTATTAGTCCTTTAATTAATAAGTCGATCAACAGAACATTGCTAAAATACCCCAAACTTATTGGTTCAAGCTTATCAAGCGTTAATATTTGCTACTTTACCAAAGTCATCTGCTTAACTACATATATTTGAATTTGAATGTGATGACTGGACAGTAAAATCAATCTGAATATGAAAAACATTGGCTGTAGTAAATTGTGGTGAGGATGTTTCGCTAGTTGTTTTCATTTAATGGACCAAACAATTAATTAAATTATGGGTGAAAGTTCTGGAAATATTAACCAGCAACAATAATAAGGACTAGTGTCCACCACTATCACCAAGCTCATATAACTCATGCTAATTATGCATCACAGACGATGCCAGAAATACAAACACAAAACTGTCAAATTAAAATCAAAAGAACAGATGGTCACAACTACATCTACCCACTACCACATTCTGCTAAAGGCTTAACTACTTAAATCCCAAACCCTTAATCTAACCAGACTGAGAGCACACATTAGGATTCAAAGTCTGACAGCTTTTCTAGAATGGTGGCATCTTATGTAAAGGCTGGTTCCATAAAGTATTACACAATGATTTCTACAGAAATGGCTTATTATCATGTATCCCATTATATCTGGCAGGAAGAGCTACAAGAGTACATGTTGCCAGAGTCTCTGCATGAGTCCCTGTCTGAGTATGCACACAGTTAGAGTTGTGTTCACATTCTTGACGTTAGATCAAACATGTTCACTGTGCACTTCAGTCTCTGACAAGTGTGCACCTTGTCCAGTTCCTATTTGTGATATTAAGGGACATAATATCCCATGTCAGTCAAGTTCCACAGTGACCACTGATATTAAGGAGGCATGTCCACTGTCTACTGTCACTCCAACAACTTCACATCATGATCTCTGGTGCACCTTAGCAATTTGCAGCTGAGTAGGACAACAGCATGGAGACGATCACAATGTCAAATCCTAGGGTTATGATTCTCTCTCAAGAAAATGTTAGCAGCTTTCTTCAGGAAGAAGGAAGAAAATCTGTGCTCTACTGTGGTAATGCAGATATTGCATTGGACCATTGCGATGGAGAAAGCAAATTCTTACCCATCTTTCTTACCCAGACCCAAGGACATGAGCTTCAAGAAATGCTCAAAGAAGAATACTGTGCAACTGTCACAGGCTTTGAGAAAACACAACCTCCACATATTGCAGCAAATAAACACGTAATTACCAGAAAACAGAAAACTGAAATAGACACTAGTCAGCACTAAACTTTAAACAGGTAAATTCTGGAGGATTACTCACTTAAATTCAGAGGAGGAGGGGAAATGAAGGAGCTGGAGGCTCCTTGGTAGGCCATGAGACTGATCTCACGTTGACGTTGCTCCTGCTGCAGACGCATTTTAACTCTCCGATGTCGGTAGGCACAGCAGCAACTCAGCATGATAATCAAGGTCCATACCAACCAGAACCCTATGAGAGGGGACACACTCACTGTAACCCTATAATCAGCACTGTAGGTAACTGATGGAACCAACCAAGGCTTGGTCTGATCCTCAAAAAACTCTTGATGAGCAGATGGGTCAGATAGATAGATAGACAGATAGATAGATACTTCCTTGATCCTTTGCAGGAAATTACTATGTTACAGAAGCAACACTAAAACACAGACAACCTAACAAGATTACCAAGACTGAAGCAATAAGTAAAAATATATGAAAAGAAGAAAATGTACAGTAAAGTCAAATCAAATCAAATAAGATTATAGTATGAACAACAATAAAAATCCAATGTACAAGATAAGAAAGGTGCAAATACCAAATGTAGTTGCTGAGATGTGCAGAATGAAGAATTAAAAGTGAAAAATACTCTGGTTATATGTAAATATGCACATGAGAGAGCTCAAAAACGCAAAACATACAATACTATACTGCATCACAATATCAAATCACGCATAAATAATCTACTGGCTACCATAAAACCATTTTTTCACCTTTCAACTAGACCTAGATACCTTCAACTGAATTTTACAGTGAATGTGAAACTAAATGTGATACCAATTTGAGACAGAAACTACACACACAAAGCCAGTCATACAATGTTTGATATATTTAAATGAAGAATTGGTGGGAAATAAAAAACAATCATACTTACACCAGAGCTCATAGTAGTAAGTGCAGCACTCCGTCTCACCACAGCAGTACCCCATCTCACAGCGGTACTGCTCATTGTTTACCCCAAAACAGAACTCCTTCCCCTTAAATACACACAAGAGGCACACACAGTGAATGCCTGAGCCAATACTCAATCACACAAGCAAACACGAGAATGCATAACATACACCTGACGGACTGACCTAGTTCCAGGGTCTATTTAACCTTTCTCATTGTCACTTCAGTGTCACTTGGTGTATTTGCAGATTTCTGACCCACATTACCTGTATTTGAACAGGTGAAATATACTGATTCTCTGTAGCAGTTCCAACTATCAAAACAATACACACAGCATTAGGAGATAATATCATTAAATGGAGGGGTTGGTTGGTGTAACAGCATAAAGAGATCTACCAGTGACCAACACAAAGCAATGTGCACAGTCCCCCCAAACGACCTTTACCATTAAAACATTTGGACCCATTTAAATATCTAGGTTTTGAGGGCAACCTACGATAAAAGAACACCGCTGTCTGTGACACGGCCAAATAATGTCAGTGCGTTAATAAATAGGTGGGTAATAAACTGCTTACGAGCATGTGTGACATAGTGAGGGTCCGCGTCTTTATCCGTTTGTTTTGACAAATTGTAAAATAACGCCTGAATGTGAACAGCTAACTGAGACAAAGTGCGGCTAACCCCCAGCTAACATCAACAACTATGAATAAATACGTCAATTCGCCGGGTACCAGCTAGCAGCGGCTAACGTTAATCTAGACACCCTTGTTTTTTAAACTGTTAAACCCGAGGTAACGAAACACAGCCGTGAATCTTTTAGAAGAACAACCTAAAACCAGTAAGAAATGAAGCTGTCGAAATATAAATGAAAACTTTCCTAAACTGACGTCACCCACAGAGTACAGTAGCCCTGTTTCCTTTGTGGGTGAGACAAAAAGCATCGACACAAGGCCTTCACCCAACCCTGAAGCCGCGGCCTCGCCTGGAAACATTCGCCGACCCCCGAAGCTCTAGCGGGCGGCTTACCTGCACCAGACAGGTCCCGGTATAAAGAAGACCTACAATGGATCCCAGTGCTTTCTGCGGCATCTTTCTGGGTTTTTGGCCGTTAACACGGCGGGAATCATATAGCAGTCGGTCAAATCGACGACTTGTTGCGGTGACAGCAGAAGGCTGTGGCTAGTAGTGGGACAGCCTGTCGCACTCAGACATGTTTTTGTTGTTCCTTCACTGGGAAATACCACTAGTGTTAATGTGAAGCTGAGACTGCGATACACCTGCAGAGGGCGCTGTGTGTGCATCTGTGAAACTGAAACAAAATATATTTTATTTTATTTATAAAATGTTTTATCTTATTAAATTTACATTAAACAGAGAGAAACACATATATTTTTTCTAGTGTTTGATATGTTTTTAAAGTTTTGGGTTGGTTATTTTGAGTTATTACGCTGGGACTACTGAAAAGATCTTCATCTCTACAGAAAATGAGAACAGGAAATATGAAATGAAATAAGGTTGTCCTTAAAAGTGTGTACGAATATTCACGGATTGTGTGGTCAGTTCAAAGATTGAGGCAATGTTTTTTTTTTTTTTTTTTTTTTGTTTTTTAGTGATTTAGGATTTTTATTATTTCACACGATGCAGCTTCATTTATTGAGTTACACAAACACTCTTTTTTTAGTAATGTGCAATAATCCTTCCTTGATACACAATCCTGGAACACTGTAATTTGAACTTTGGTTTTATAGGCACTGGCTTTGTGAGCACTAAGCACTGCACACTTTCACTTGCATATATTTTGCAATTTTATATTTCGAGTTTTTGCATACTAGAAGTACATGTTTATAATGTAAGCTGGAACAATTTGACACAGGAAGTTCCTTTGGGAACTTTATCTCATCATATCTTCTGTTATTATATACTAATATTCTCATTTCTCAATGCAGGCTTTCTCAATCTACCCTTTGACTGGTAAAACAAAATTATTTTACTTTTAAAATAAGTTTTTGTTATAAACATCAACACCACCTCAGTATCCTCTTTTAAAACGACATCAGATTTCTGTTTTTGTTAATTGTTTTTATTGATTGTGTACTTTCTTTGTAAACTTGTTTGTTTTAGGTAAATAGCCAGAGCAAATTAAGTGTGTTATTCATCTGTGAATATTTAGCAAACAAATATTTCATCATAAATGCTTTTCGTTTTGTTCGGTCTCGCGCCAGAGACGCCCAGCTGTAACGTTGTTTACACTGACGTCACGGTTTCCCCGGTAACAGAGCCTGACAGCTGTTCCGCCAAGCATGGTCAGAAAGAAGTTAATCCACTCAACAATCCACCTGAGGAGAACATGGTGAGTTATCACGATTCATACCCGTAGAAGACTCGGAATTAAAACACGGAACGTTTCTTTTATATTTACACTGAAAGGCTATGGTTGGTTATTGTTTGTAGACATCGGTGTACTATACAGGAAACTGTGAGCAAGTGGTGTAGCTATCTAAGGTTACTACTGAGGCTGGCTGATGGTGCTAATATTGGATGTCACTTAAACAGCAGCTTATTCCTGCAGTTAAATGCCTGGTTCAGTTTCAGTGTTTGTTACTGTAGCAAGTTGAACTGTATTTAACGTTATATGTTTAATTGAACAATCAGACTTCCCTTTGTAAAGACAAGCAAGAAAACATGTATTTATATAACCATTCCCAAAACTGCTGTGCTTTATAAAGCAGCGGAAATGTAAATCTCATAGACAAAAGTGTAAAAACAATAAATGAGGAAGTTATAAATAGGCTAAATAAGGAAAATTAATGAGTGACTCAGGATTGTTTTTAAAGATGTGTACTGAAATGCTGTGATCTGATTTGCTGGTTGACAGTACATTTTAATTTGGACACTTGGTGGCAGGTCACTGAGTGCAATGAGAATTTTCACCTTAACAAAATGTGCTGTTAGATGGTTGAGCCAAAGCTGTTCCTGAAACCTTCTGGACACAAGCCACTCACTGTGTAGACACCTATTCTTGGCTGACCAAAGAGAGCTTTTGGCCCGGTACCTTTATAGGTCACTGCATGCAACCAGCCGCTAAACCCTCACACCCTGGGTGATTCTAGCTGTAGGCTGAGTGTTTAACATGGTGTGCACACTGAGTTTGGTTCTTCTGACTGTCCCTGCTGCCAAACTGCCCTCCGATGACTGATGGAGGCAACGCACAGTGGGGGCCAGCAGCTAATCCAACCTGTGCCTGATAGGTCATGATTCTGTGACAGTGAGAAGATGTTTCCCAGTGTTATGACATCTTGTGAACTGCTATCCCTTTGAGGTTAATCACATCTAACATGTCTTCTAATGCACCTGCAGGGCCTGTTGTCCATTCTTCGGAGGCTGAAGCAGTCTCCAGACCAGGAGGTGCGCTTACTGCTGTTAGGATTGGACAATGCTGGCAAGACCACTCTGCTAAAACAGCTGGCAGCCGAAGACATCAGCCACATCACCCCCACACAAGTACAAACCCGGTCACACATACAGACACAATGTGGAAATGTAGTTTTTACAAGTTATGCCTCAAATTCACATGCTGTAAATAATAAATGACACGTCTCTGTTGTGTTTGAACAGGGCTTTAATATAAAGAGCGTGCAGTCTGATGGCTTCAAGCTTAATGTTTGGGACATTGGAGGTCAGCGCAAGATCCGTCCATACTGGAGGAATTATTTTGAGAACACAGATGTGTTGGTAGGTTCTGTTTGAAGTGCTTAAACTGCTTGTTGCAAATGGCTGAATTTATATAAGGTACACATCGCTAATAGATCTGGCATGTTATTTCAGTCATGTGATGATCAGATTGTGAATCCTTTCGACTTTTCAGATCTATGTGATTGACAGCTCAGACAGAAAAAGGTTTGAAGAGACGAGTCTGGTGAGATACAGTTTAAAATTTCTTTAAATACGCACAGTAATAATATTTTGTGTGTGATATACGTGTTAACATTTTGAGGGTTATAAAATACTTTCATTATGAGAGTGGTGACTCAGCACAAACTGTAAGAAGTAAAGGCTGATTGTGGGTGATTAGATACAGCGATGATCACCACATGCCACTTCTCTATTTAATCATATATTCTGATGCTTTTGGCTGCAATCAAGGCCATAGGTTGGAATAATTAACAAGTGTTACTGATTACACTTATCCGGTCCTCCAGGAGCTGGCTGAGCTGCTGGATGAGGAGCAGCTTGCTGCCGTGCCGCTGCTGATCTTTGCCAATAAGCAGGACCTGATGACAGCCACTTCAGCATCTGAGCTGGCAGAAAGTCTCAATCTGCACACCGTCCGGGATCGCATGTGGCAGGTGCAGGCCTGCTCGGCAGTCACCGCTGAGGGGGTGCAGGTAAATAGAGTGCATGTATTGAGCCAACACAGCGCGTAGCATGGGTTGAGACGCTTGTCAAACAGAATGGTATCAACTGCCTTTACTTTTAATTGAAAAGTCACAGAATATTGGCTGCTTTGCTTCAAATCTACATTGTGACGTCACCTGGAATCGACAAAGGAGGGTGTGTTTTTATATACAGTTTAGCTCATTAAAATCCGTGGCCGATATTCACCAATTCATCTGTGCTGATGTTACCTAACAAGCCAGGAGCATTCCAGTTCGATTAAGTCAAGCAGAGGATGATGGTCCTCCCTGCACGAACTATACATAGTATTTATAAGATTGCCCAGATTAGAGGTCCAGTCTTAAGCATGTTATGATCGTTCCCAAGACTTTAAGAAGCTTGGCTGTTGTGTCACCACCAGATGTATTCAAACAGTTTCCTACAGCCAATTAACTTGTGTTACATGACTGCTTTGCATTGATTTCATATCTGATGTTATTGGCTGATTATAAGCAATGTCAGGGACTCTGAGTGTTGTGATGCAGTTGCCTTTCAGTATTTTACAAATACTTTTAGGGTGACATCATTCCTAATTTTTTTCAACATATTTACTGTTTGTTTGTTTGTTTTTTTGCAGGATGGTATGACGTGGGTTTGCAGAAATATCACATTTCGGAAGAAATAAGTTTGGAACTCATGAAAAAATTGCAGTCGCACTTTACATTTTACCTATGCAGTCCTTTTGCAACAGAATGTGTTCACTTTTGTCATTTTGTTTCATCAGTACAAAAATAAGGATTTAAATAGTAAATGTTATTGTGGTAAAAATTATTCCATACATGCCAACTTCTTAACTCTACATTACACATCCTGAAATGTATATACTGTATATAGATGTTTGGTTCAAACTGCTATTTATGCACACACAATTTTTGTAATGGGATAATTTTATTCCATTAGTATGTAGACAATGGCTTTCTGAATAAATGTTGAGGATTTTGTGTGGTGAATTCAGGACTGACAGTCTGTTGAGGGCCTGTGAGTCTCTCTAGTCAAAGCTAGAGGGCGACCTTGCGTCAGTGTTGTCTATCACTGCCTGATGGACAATTATTATATCTTCTAGTTTGTCAACAGTAAGGTGCCGTGTGTTGTGTTTGATTTGTTCATTTCATAATCACCATTTTTTTCTTTACACAGTGATGTACATTATTCCTTATGTCCAACCTCAAAGTCTGTCTGATTCAATACTGTGCAGCCAATAATCAGTAGTGACTCATTTAGTGATGCTTCAACATTGTATTCAGTCACACTTTGATTTTTCTCACAGAGCTCCCTGTTTGTACACTGTGTGTTCTGCTTCGGTACAGAAAAACTCAATATTGTGAACAAAAATGACCATAAAACCACAAACACGCACAGGAAACAGACCTCAACACATCTCTCTTGCAAACGCAATAAACTCTACAGAAACACCTTGGCCATTCAATTACTCAACTTCTCACCTTGTTCACCATGATTTACCACAAGGCAATTGCATTTTCTGTCTATTTTTCTATTTTGTCTTTTGCAGCACATTTGCCACAAACCCCACTAATCTGAACTGGATGAGTGCTCCACTGTGGTCCTATAGGGCATTTACATACAAACCTTTTCCAGGACTAATAGCTCTCCAATACAATTTGCATTTATATAGCCCCCTTCATACCAACATGATTTGGCACCTTTGCCCATGATAAAAATAAACCTCCTCCTTTGGCCTTGAGTTACTGCCCTGCTGCTGGTGGTGTGTGTGCACTGTGTGTCCCTCTACATATGTAAGGTTGGCTGATTTTAATACGTCGGAGCTGCTTGCTCCAGCGATGGAGACTGAAACAAGTGCAGAAACCCTCAAAATGGACCTCATAACAATTCAGCCGTCAGTTTTGGTCTCGTACTCTGTTTTTCTGCTGTATAGTATACTTGAATTTTGTTGATACAGGAGTGTGGGCCACTTGACCAGGAAGTTTAAATATTAAACTGCAACGGATATTGTTAGAAGCTAGAAAATAGTTAAAGCTGCTCTCAGTTTGCTGGCTCATCCCTCACTTTTACGAGGCCTTACTGAGAATATTTCAAAAGTTTTTAAAAAAGAATAAAGAAATTAAAGTCTTCCATGTGAGAAAGGCCTCCTGTATCTTTCTGGATTGCTCAATCATTAACATCTTATCCAAGTGGTAATCACTCAACCTCTAAAAACATATACCCAATTACACATAAAAGTAGTCTGATAAATCTGTCCCACTTTATCTACCGATATCATGTGAGTGAAATGGCCAAGGCTGTGAAGTGGTTTTAAATCCCAAATGAATAAAATTGGATTTACCAGATAGAAGTGTAGATCAGAGCAACCGGTCGTCGTTACCTCTGGCTCTATCATCGGTGAGGTGAGAGGCAGTCAGGCCTGCAAAAGGCCATTAATCACGGGACTTTCCCAGCTACTCAAGCCAGCACAGCAGCCTCCCACGCAGGGGAAACGAAGGGCAGAGAGTCTGATTGACTCGCAGGGCCGGTGAAACGAGGAAAGAGAGATCCTGTGACTGAAGGTGCTGTGCATTTCACACTGTGAAGCTCAGTCACTTCTATGAGATACATACAGTAATCCTAAAAAGAGAAATAATGCTTAAGAGCATCAGGCTTTGGACCAAGTGCAATATGTATGTATGACAATTTAAATATACAAAAAAAGCCAATTTCAAAAACAAGAAGTCTTCAACAAATGTAGGAAAAGGGAAAATGTCTGGGTCAAGCATCTCAAATGTGAGGATCTTATGTTAGTTCAATGTGAATAAAACCTCTTTGGGTTTTGGACTTTTGATTGAACCATACAAGCTACAGATTAGCAGAAAAATGTTTTGTTTTTGTTTTTTTTTCTCACATTTGATAAACACAATTAACAGCTTAATTAAGAAAATAACCGACAGATGAATCAATAATGAAAATATAGCTCCTGTCCTAATAATTATTGCTCCCAATATACTGATGTATTGTATGTATTGAACATGTTGACAATATACCAATATTTATTCAACCCAGTAGCTGGGTCACTCAGCCACATCGTCACTATGTTAGCAAACACTCCATCCTTTCCCAGGATTTAATGTTTAAGTAAACTGCGGCCTCTTATATTCTGTTTTTTCTCTCTTCAAATAAAACTCCCATGTAAGCAGCTATAACTACAATGAACCTGGCACATCCCGCCAGGAGCAATTACAGTGTAGGGAATAGTTTGTTTGGCCAGCACAGCGTCCGTCCTGTCTCATTCCCAGGCCAATCCTTTATGATTAAGTAGATAAGTGCCGGTAGTGGATGATAAAACAAACAACAAATGCCCACATTCCTCTCATAGCTCCTTTGATGTGTGTGTGTGTGCCTCCGCAGGGCTCTTACCTCTCCAAGTCTCCCTGTGCTATAATCAAACTGCAGAGTCATAAACAGCGAGGGATGGGGACTATAAAAATGATCAGGAGGCTCTATCAGCTGGGGGACAGAAGTTCACACCTCGGAGCGGGTCAGTTTCAGAGCGTGGAGGGGGGTCAGTGTGGGGGTCGGCCTGGGAGGGGGTCCATGGCTCTGTTTGATGCATCCTGAGACAGAAAGCAGAGAGAGGAGGAGATTGTGTCAGGATGAACTAAGAGGTTGTGTAGTAATACAGTGGGAGGCTACCAGAAATTTTTGTTAGGAGTGTTTTAATGTTTATATGTCTCTTGCCCTGTGTGTGTGTGTGTGTGTGTGTGTGTGTCCTGATTCAGATTATGCTCCTGCCTTCTTTTGTGGGTGTCATGAACATGTGATTTGTAGTGCAGGTCATTGGTCATATGATGAGTTTTGGACATCACGTCATATGTGATCGATTTGGAACTAAAAGTCAGATATCCCTGAGATTAATTTTTACTTTCAAAATTTAGTAAGTGCCTTTTTTGGAAAGCGGTTTTCTTATATGCATTAAAATCACAACACATAACAAGCAACTAATTGATTATTTGAAAGTGTCACTAAGCATGTGATTGGATGTTGTGTTTATAGTGTTTAAATAAGTGGTTGTTTTCCATGTTTCTGCTCCTCAATTAACAGTTTTCCTTCATTTTACTTTTTTCTAAAATGCTAAAACATGTCACAAAGGTTTCTTAAGTACACGCATCTTTACTTGTGTTAAAGTACTTTGGCAGCAAATTGCCGCAATTGGAAACCAATCATGTCTAGTAGATAATAACATGAGTAAACGGAAGACCATGAATCAATAACTGACTGACAGGTTTCCCACTCTATGCTAGCATGAGGTCAGAGGTCATACTCTTGACCCCTCAGCGACCCTGGGAGGAAATAACACCTTCCATCGTCCGAATCCTTCCCAGATTAACTGATTGCCCTTATCATTTGAAGGATCTGGTCCAGTTCTCTCTCTCTCTGTCTCCCCGCTCCCCCACACTCTCTTGTCCCTCCCCAGCACTCATAATTTGACTTTTTATCACCTCTCGCTGAAAGAGAGACTCAGCGCCATCCGTCATTACAGCACGCGCTGACAGCTCCTCACACATGCTTGGATTTTTACATTTGACTCAATCCAGGGGCTTACTTTACTGTAACCGATTCAATATTTCTCAAATGAGCCGACCGATCTATATACACGCCACAGTGGATGGGATGATCTATAGCACCGCCTTAATAGATTTCCCAGTCCTCAGAGCTCGGCTAGTTTAGGGGAAAGGGCATAATCTGTGCAATAAAAACATAATTATTCATTTGAATTGCTTGATAATTTATGTTACTCACGTTCTCTTAGACATTAAGCTAAAACGTGTGTGTCTCTCTCTCTGTGGGTGTGTCATATTTGTGGGTGCTTTATATCCACACCAGATATTCATTACTAAGATTCCTCATTTCTTAACTACTAACTAGTTTCACACTTAGCTGGTAAAGGCAGTAATGTGTAAAGAAAGATCTGTAGCCCCATGCAATTAACACAAAGCATCAAGCTGTAACACAACAATGTTTCTGAAGACAAAATTTACAAGACAATCCTCAATGTAGAATCTGTGTAAAGTGCAAAATATGTGCATTGATTATGTTGCATTCAGGACACCTCATAAGTTGGACATTACTCCACCTTCAACCTCAATGCACAAAGTGGGAAAACAACATGACAGCCTCCAGGTTTGTTGTGTTACTTTGCTACAAAAACAAATGTTCACAATGTCGTTCACTCAACTAAAGAAAATATCGAACACACATGGGGTTAAATTAATGACAACGTTAACTTGAGGAAGAAGAGGAAGCTCGAGAGAACGGTGATGATATTGTCGCTTTTTCAAGCAAAGCTAATGGATTTAATGAACTATCGTACAGCTAAGCTCATTAAAAGTAAAGAAGCTGTATTTGAAAATGCACTAGACAGGGTTGGGAAAGCTTTCCCGAGTTACCAATTAGAAAATCTGACTTCCCAGTTGTCGTGGAGACTTCACATAGTCATCTGATTAAGCTAATGTTAGCCTAACCAACATTATTTGGTCACTTAAGCATTTTTTTTCCCCCCTTGGCTGATTTTAATGATATAATTATTAGTTAGTTTACATAATTGTCAAACAGTATTTCAATTAAGTGCCAAGATACTTTACTGTTTAAATAAGTAAAATGTTAGCATGTTAATGTTCGTTTGGGTAGTGGATACAGCTACAGTTAGCTAAACAACAGTTACACCAATAGCAAATAATTCTGAAAGACTAATATTTATATAAGAATTAGTTATTGTGGCATGAATTTAGCCGAGTTATGTTTATTTTGAACTTCTGAACAGCTGATTTAACCAGTTTCAACAAACTGACAACAAATCAAACAGCACAAATGGCTCCATCTAGTACTCTCAGGATACTTTATCTTTAAATAAAAATAATGTACATTTCCTGCAGCTGTGACAATGAAAGGTTCATTTTTATGTTGCTGGTTTCATATTATAAACACATTTCAGAAAAATCCATAAGGGGAGACTTGTGTTTGTGCACAAACCTCTGCTGCACTGTGACAAACTGAGAGAATATGTGCCAGAGAGAGAGAGAGAAAGGGAAATATTGTTTGTGTTTTTATTTTGTTTATATCTCCCTGTCTTTTATGTCCTACACTCAAGCTTTGCGGGTGCCAGAGAGGGTAAAAAAAAAAAAAAAAAGAGGGAGAGAAAGAGAGTATTCTCAATTTCCTTCTAAAAAGAAAATTCATTTGCAGTTGCTAATGTAATGTCATCGTTGTGTTTACTGAGCGTGGATGATGTATAGGGGATGTTGCATTGAGTGAGACTGCTTAATGATGCATAGAATTAAGTCTGTGGCTTTCAGCTGAGCTCCCCTCTCTCCCTCTCTCTCTCTCTCTCATGCACTCCTCTTCCTCCCTCCCTTTCTCTCTTTCACACACTCCCCAACTCCCTGTTCCCTTCCTCTTCCTCTTCCCTTCCTTTCACCTCTCTTTTCGTTTAATCCCCACCCTCCTCCTCCTCCTCCTCCCCACACCAGCCTCTCTCTCCCTCTGATGCAGGCTGTCTTGGACTGTTGGCCACACGTTGCTCTGTGTTCTGTTGCCTAACTCCATCAATCACA
>OOFC01029560.1:0-16106 GCA_900323345.1 Pseudochromis fuscus | reverse complement strand
CCCCCGCCTCGTTACCTCTCCTCTATCCTGGCTGTCAGGTAGTGGCAGCGCAGCAAAACAAAGTGAACCACGGTCAGACACGAGCGTCCGCCTTCTCCACTAATGAGGGAGTGTTGCCTTGTTCCGATGAGTGTGTGCAAGTGTTTGCGTGCACCCGCTAACCCATCATTCACTGTGCCTGTTCTCAAACTTCTTTCAGATTCTGGCTCCGTCAGAACTCAGGTGAGCTGCCGCTGTGTGTGTGTGTGTGTGTGCGTCCATGTTGATGTGTATACTGTCTGTCTACCATTCGCCTTCTCTCCAAAGCCTTGCTGCACTTTGAAGACTACGCTCTCCTGCAGCTATTTGCCAAGGAGACTCCAATTGACTTTAGTTGCTGCATCCCCTCCCTGACGCCAGAAAACTAGAATGTTTTTGGAGATTTTACCCTGTGTTGTCGGTGCTGCTTCTGAAACCGCCGTGCACTTCACCGCTGCAGCGCTCGCGAGGTACAAGACTGGGCTTACAATCATTTACATAAGTGGTAAATTACAGCAGTAACTGTGGCTGAAATTGTACTATGAGATGTTTGTGAGTTGCCCCTTCAGCCCCAGTTCCTCAAGTTTATTTCTGGCGTCAGATGCAATATGGAAACTAATGAGACGTGTTATGTTTTCACAAAAAGTTTAGCGAAAACATGATCTGATGCACACAACATATGATTACTAGTAACATCAGCTGCACTGTTAGAGGTGGAAATACAGTACGCTGGCTACATGTTATTGTTGTCTGCAAATATTTGAGAAAAAAAACTGACCTTCGACCTAAAGAAAAATTGCACAAAATGCACTAAAATACAAAGTTTTACTGCTCTCTGCAACTTTGAAGTACTTCTGCTGCAGCGGGATAGTCTGCCCTTAGTGTCAGTACGTGTATTATGACATGCAAGGCTTTATATTGTGTTAATCATGTGTGTGTGCAGCTGTAAAATTGTAGCTTAAGTTATAAGCTTGTAGAAAAGGATGGAGGTTGGTCTGCCTTTGTGTGTTAGACCGTGATAGTGATGTGTGTGTGTGTGTGAGGGGGGGATGTAACTTTTGTGTACTGTGTATACAATTTTCTTTGTGCGCGCCTGTGTCTTTCTCCCGAGTGTAACTATCTCCGTGTGTTTTCACAGGGCAAAGATCGAGATCCAGGTGAGAGATTCAGAACACCACCTCACACACGTCTTTCTCTTGTCCCAGTGTAGCAGGTTTTTCTCTTACTGCCAGTGTTTATGCTCCAGAGACAAATTACCTGATTTTGGCATGCAACCCAGAAAACTACTGAGATGCACTAATACATCCTGTCAGCGTGCGAGATAGTTAAACAAGCATCAAAAACATGGCTTTTTCCTGCAGAAAAGGACCAATGTTATGTATTGGGATATGGTTTTCAGTTAACACAACTTTCAAACTAACATAATGGATGAATATGATGAGCCTCACATTTTGAGGGTCATAATAAAGCAGATGTGTTGCATGTTTCAATGATAAATGGCTTAATAATCAGGATTCAAGATTAGCAATTTATTTTCTAGACTTTTTTACTATTCTGTTACTTTTATTACTATCAAAGCCTTTTCTAGTTGTGGTACTATACTCTTTGATTCATCATTTCCCTGTTGGTTTTTCCCCCTATACACATTATATAACCAACCAGGAAAAATGTTCTACTTCACTGAAGCTGTTTGTCAGGATTGGCAGTAGGGTTTCATGAATCCCTGCTGGCATTGGCATCATATTGTTTGGGTTTTTTTCACTGGGAGTAGAGGTAACCTTGGTCAGCCTTTCAGAGAAGAAGGTGTACCTGATTTCCCATTAACAGTTTTTTTTTTGTGTGCCATTGCAGCTGAGACTTCATCTGTGACTATAAAAGACTGGAGTAAACAGTTCACTTGAATAAAACAAACCCACAGTGCATTAAGTAGGGAGCTGAGTTACTCTGTGCACATGCAGGGAGTGATCTCCCTTCTTTTTGCTTTCTGACTCAGTGTTTCTGCAGCAGAACATGACTAACATACAGCATCGCTTCCAACTCTGTGTGCACGAGTGTGTGGCTACACTGCACCCAGGGCCTTTAATCTCTTATAAACCTGGCTTCAACACTCATTTTTCCACCCCTCCATCCATTATGCTGCAGAAAATCATTTCTGACTGAAGATGCATTAAAATCAATAGGCATTTGATTGCCCCGGCCCATGGCGTTTCATAATATTTCAACGCTGCTCTCTTTGTCTATTTTCAAAGGTGCACTAACACGTGGCTTGTCCTTGTGTGGATAGGAATGCAATTCATGCCCCCGAGACTCAATTCTCCATGGCCCTGTGTCTTTAGAAGTCCTATTCAGGCAAGATCGCACATGTCAGGCTGCCAGCCACAGAGCTACACTGGAACAGATCCTGAAAGAGAAGCAAGGCAGATATAGATGTATTAGCTTTCAATACAATGTTGATTTCTCTGTTATTTGCCTTTAGCTTTACCTCTTTCTTCATGCTGTCACTTGAATTCTTCTCTCACACTGCATTACCGCGCAACACCATCTCCCCACAATGCAAAGAGAGATATGCACAATTCATTTGATTGTATTGTGCATATGAGATATGGATTTGTTTGTTTGGCATGGCTGGGTGCTCCATAATGACATATTAAAATTCAGTTTCAGTGATTTCTTGGTGGATAATAGGATCAAAGTTGGCCATTGTTTAAAATCAAATAGTGCTGACTGAAGGCTTTCCAGCAAGTAAATTTGGCTTGATTAAAGGGGGCTTCTTCTACTAGATGTGCAAACTCTCACTGCTGTGTAATATATTACTTTTGGGGTAGTATATCTCAATTAATCCCTGAACTGGGAATCCAAGCAGGTGAGAAAAAGGTATGCACTCTTTGAATGCAGCCAAGAAAAAGGAGGGAAAGAGTGAGAGGCAGATGACAGCACCATGTCCCTGCAGTATACTGGAAAACAGCACAATTCTTTATTGCAGATTTAACTAAGACCCGTTTTCATTAAATTTTACTCCAAACTTCCCAGCAGGAGGCCTGAACACGTTGTTATGCAGTAAACAGTGCTCACTCCTGCTTATCTTTGATCTAAGAGCCTGATAGTCAGCCATGCACCAGGGTGCACTGCTGCTTATCTGTAATATGATAATGAATAATGGGTCCAAATGATTTGCAAGGGCAGTACACTGCTGACATGGGGTGTGTTTGTGTGCGTGTACACATGTATACTCCCTCTCATTACCACCTATAATGGGGCCATGAATAGTTTAGTAGAGCAAAGATGCATCTTTAGAATGACAAGCATGCCCTCGTCGTCCTGAGGTCGGACACACGTGCATATTACACACACACACACAGATGGTCGCGTATAGGGAGGAAGTCACACCAGAGGGAGTCAAACCGAAGAAGTCAAGACGACACTTTTAAAGTCGTCTTTTATTTCTAATTTCCTTTTCAAACATCCCAATAAAAGCTTTAAATTAACTTAGATAATTACAACCATTAAAATGAACAGAACCTGCTCGTATCACATTAAACTATCAGCACAGCATCTTATTTCAAAACATTTAATTAATTTGGATTTCTAAGTTGTACTGTATCCTGTGGAGCTGAAGAACACAATGATAAAGATAAAATATTCTTTGATGGAGTGATCTATTAAGTAAAGTTCTGTGTTGTTATTGAGGCCAGACTTTTTCCACATTCAGCTTTTTTTGTTTGCAGACTGATGAGCTCATGCTTTTTCTTTTTTTTTTACTCACACAAACCATTCAGCTGTAGATCTGCTCCAGGGTCGTATTTCTCACTCCTAATGTACTTCAGTGGTGTTCATATAAACTCCTTTTGCAGACAGTGTACAGACACTAATGCTGTCCATCTTGCAGGTCTGCCCAAGATGCTGGTAATCAGGAACTACTTTGGCGTGCCGAGCCCCACTTCTGGCCCAGCGCTCAGCATCCAGACCGGTGACATCATTGAATTAATCTGCGCCGACCTTCACAGCCCCTGGTGGCAGGTGAGAGGTCACGCTATCTCTTAATCACTTATTTTAAAAGTGGACCAGATGCATTTAAATCTGTAATTTCCCTCCACTGTCAGTCCATCTAACCTTTACTCCCACCTAATATTTTATAATCAGTTCAGTCACTTCTTTTCATTTCATCATCAGTGAAAGATTTGTTTGTGCCCATTTCATAATAAAAATTGAACATTTCATACCTGTGAGTCAAAGAAAGCTCAGTGTACTTGGACAGTTTGTGCTAAAAAGCTGCATGTAAAAATGAAAATCCTAGCAAGATGTATACACCCACAGACAATTACACACACCACACAGCACTTCTTATAAGGAAGTGAAACTCCCACACATTGAAAATGTTTGTTTTATGCAAGCAATTACTGCTATGTGATGTAGCGCATGTGATTTAAACCTCACTGGAGGAGGAAAGATGAGCTGTTTCCTGGAAATTTGATGCACTGTTGTATAGAATAAAAGTCACCATAATAATTACGCAAGATGTATTATTTTACCTGAGGCGAGAAAATGGTACTGTAGTATAATCAGACTTGTAATGAGGAAGCCAACAAATTACACTACATTTACAAATACGAAACAGATAAAATAGATAAAGAATTCAATTAACCGTGTGTAAAAGCTTTACTGGAGGCAGCTTCGGCCCCACAAGTCAGCAAACATTCAATATCCATCACCTTTGTAGCCAACAGACCGTAATCATTTCTGTTTCTGGGGGTGTGTGACAAATAGAATCGATCACTGTAATTTCATTTCATTCAACAGCAACCATCTGTTTACTCTGTCAATGCTACCAGCTATAATCATTATCACACTCTTAGCAGGGATGCAGAGGGAAGCGGCGCTTTTACACAAGGACTGATAAAATGTCCGGACGTAGCAGGAATGATACAGGAGATGACCAGAGCATTGATGAAATAAGCTTAGCTGGTTATGAAATTTCCAGTAAAAAAACTAATGCTAAATATGGGCCATTTTAGACATGTAATCAATTCTTTATTGTGCAAGTTAACTTCAGCGGACGACAAAAATGGCATATTCACACCCCCTTTGTGACGTAACACAACCACAGTTTTTAGAAAGATGTTGACCCGACACCAGCAAGTAACCATATATGGTAAATTCCTTCACCCTGGTTCTCAACATAACAATGAGAATAATGTTATACCTACATAATAGTCATCATGCCACTCAGTCATCATCTATACCTGCTTCTCGCAGGTATAGATGGGTCGCAGGGGTCTGCTGGAGCCTATCCCAGCTGTCTTCGGGCAGGAGGTGGGGTACACCCTGGACAGGTTGCCAGGCTAACATATAGACAGACAACCATTCACACCCACTGTCAATTTAGTTTGATCAATTCACCTAACAAGCATGTCTTTGGAGTGTGGGAGGAAGCCAGAGTGTCTGGAGAAAACCCACACATGCACAGGGAGGACAGGCAAACTCCACACAGAAAGGCCCGAGCTGAGATTTGAACCCCGAACCTTCTTGCTGTGAGGCACAAGTGCTAGCAACTGCACCACCCTGCTACCCCTACCTACAAAATAACAAAATCAAAATGTTTTAATGAAGTCACAAAATAAAAGAAAGTCATGTAATTTCCTCTGGTAACCCTCCAGGGTTGAAATTTCAAATTTCCAAGTGTTTCAGTGAGTGCCCTATAAATGGTTAACTCTTTAACACTGAATCTATCGCCGGTGATATGTTTGCACAAGCAAATTTGGATTATTTCACCACAAGAGGGCAACAGTGTTCAGTCAATAGCATCAGTACAGTTGGATTATGCCTTGGTGGAGTTAAGTGCTTCTAACACTTTCTAGTTTTGTATAAAAATCCTTAATTTCTAAATTATATTATTTTAATTTGATAGTGATATCACCACAGTGACCTATTTTATTACGTTAATATACTTCAGGTAAAATCTTATCACAGTTTTTAGACTTACTTTCACTCTGTTTCTGTGTCACACACACACAGTAAGTGACTAATATCCAACATTGCATGCATTTCTTTGCACACTCACCTTTTTAGCACTGCCTCCAGAGTATGCCACCCTGCATTTCACTGCACACACTGACTGAGCATGTGACACATAAAACCTTTGAAATCTCGCACACCACAACAATTTAACCATGTTCCTTTCTGACCTGTAAGGACACTAAAGGTGTACATTTGATTTGATTTTACGCGGATGTTAAAGCATTTGAAAGCAGCTCATGTCTAAATAGTGAATCATTTGGATATTTTCTTCGTGCATCAAAAAAATAAATAAACAGGCTCATTAACCCAGATTGTCCGAGTCAGTTGGAGGGAGAAAGCTGCACTATGGCCTGCACAACACTCCTGTTTATATGGACTGCATCTCCCCAGTGTTGATAAATCAAGGCACTGTGGTTTAAGAGTCATCACCATGGGAGGAATAAGGAAGTCATCCTCTTTCTCTCTCTTCCTGCCTGGAATTATTTCAACAATAGTTAACTGCTGCTGTAAATTTGCACTGCTGTGTTGCAGGCTAATTGTTTCTGAATTATGGAGACATAGTCAGCCAGATGTACCTAACACAATTATCTTTCTGTGGTTTCAGGGCAAAATCCTGTCGACGAAAGAGGTTGGCTTCTTTCCAAGCGATGCTGTGAAGCCTTGCCCATGTGTAAGCACAATTTCCTTATACTCCTTCAGCACATTAGGGCCTGTAGTATCTGCTCATGTTTGGCTGCGTGTATTTACCAGTGACGTGGGAATAGTTGGAGTCTCCACAGGGGAGCACGAAGGCAGTTTACTGTTTAATTTCTGTCTAATCAAGAAGCAAACGACAGAACAATCTGCAATGCTTCATTTTGTGCAAACTAAACTGAAATAGCACCGAGCTCAGTTTGTTGTTGTTGTGTTCCCTCCACTTCTGGATTGTCATGTCCCATTTGATAAAATGAAATTCAGACTCTGTCCAGCTGCTTGAGGCCTCCAGTAGATAACAAACTATTATCACCACGTCTCGCTCTTGTAAAGATAAGAGGAGCATTAAGCTGTTTTATTGAGGTCGTACAGTGTAAAAGCATGTATTGTATAGAAGAGAAAAACATCAGCTTAAAAACACAACTGTGCATCTGGTGCCAAGAACAAGATTTTATTGCAGAGCTGTATGTTGTGTTGATGTCGGATAAGTGGAGGCTTCGTGAAAATAACAAACGCACTCGTCCACTTTTGCTCTTTACCCCAGGTCCCGAAGCCCGTCGATTACTCCACTCAACCTTGGTACGTTTGCAAAAGACGTCTGTCCTCGTGCTGACGAGTGTTGCAGCATTTTATTGGGAAGCAGCATGTACTCAACATCAGACCACACAAGCCTGCTTTCAACTGATAAGATATTTATTCGACCTGAGTAATGAGAAAATGTACTTGATATTTATGTATAGTATCTGCAGATAGCATGCACCTCTAACCGCAGGAAAATTGAACAGCAAAGGACAATGTCATCAATGTTAGTGCATAAAGACAGACAATAACTTAAGTGTCATTCATGTGCAGGTTTCCTCTTCTTTCCTCTTCAACTGTTTCTTCTTTGCTGGTGGTTGTAGGTTTGCAGGTCCTATGGAGCGGCTCCAGGCTGAGGCAGAGCTCATCAACAGGGTCAACAGCACATACCTGGTCCGCCATCGCAGCAGAGAGTTCACAGAGTACGCCATCAGCATAAAGTAAGTCTGCTACCAGGGTCCTACCTCTGATGAATCCTGAAGATTTAACTGATGATGAAATTCAACCAGACTTCAGATCCAGCTATTGACAGCCATCAAATTTTATTCTTTTCTTTTGCGTGACAATTATTTCTGCCTCCTTGTGGCTGTACTATCTTTTTACATTCATCACATGCCTTTAGCCAAACCACAGTATTGACCACATGGTACTCCCGGTACTGCACAACTTGACAGACCGTTTTATAGTTCCCTGGGAGGGTGATGTGCTTATCCTGTGAGGCTGAGAGTGTGGTTAACCACAGTGACACGAAACTGACCAAACCAGATGTTAATCATGGAGCAAGGTCTTGGTTAAAGCACGAGTAATAGTATTGATTATGGTTTGACCTCAAACACACCGCAGGAGTCTTAGTGGTTTATAATTAGAAGCATGGGGCCATTTTAATATTGGTAATGAGGTATTAACGCAGTGTATCCTACCAATCTTTGTAACTTATCTTTGTGCTCGGTCTTTTCATACCTCCGAGTCTCTGAGCAGCAGCACTTTCCTCCAGGAGGACCGAGCAGAAACATTTCTTTAAACTTCATTTAACTTCTCCCCCCTCGCAGAAAGGACCGCTCGCAGTGCCTTCATGTTCCTCCTGCACTGAAGTCCTAATTGCATGTGTGCACACAGACTGAGCTCTGAATAGAGTAAAAAATAACTGTACGAGTGTTCAAGGTTATTAAAAGCTCCCCATGAAAGAGAGAAGCAGGGAGGAAAGAGACACACGTAGCAGTGGGAACGACATTTGAAAAGTATTACTCACAAATGAAAATGCCCTCTACTACACTCCCTGTGCGTCATAGCAGAGCTGGCAGAGGATTTTTGATGATTTTGTTCAATAGCCAAGAGGCCGCAGTTCTGTATGAATTAAGCTCTAACATTTTAACGTACTGTATTTCCCAAAAGTAAAGGCAGCCACACACATAGTTGTGGCCGTGGAGTCGAGAGTAAATTTAGCTTTTTAAATCTCCAAATTACATTCTCTAAATTTTCTCTAAGTCATAAAACAAATTTGTAAAAGTCTTCATATTTTCTGTTTTTACACTTTTATTTTTTACCATTAGGAAGTTTAGGAATAAGACTTTTTATATATGTTTAATATGAATATGATGCTACAGCTAGAGTATATTTAGCCTAGCTTAGCGTATGCTAATATATGCTGTGTGCTAACATTGGAAAACAGGCTGGTTTTGTCAGTGCGGTAAAAATAACTACAAATGCCTCTCAGGCTCAGTAATTAACACATTATACAGAACTAGCTGTGGATAGACCATTTGGAAAGTAATCAAGAGAACATGTGTTTCTGAAAATGCAAAAAAAAAAAAAAAAAAAACTTACCTACCAAATTTACATTGAAAAAAAGCAACTTCTAACGATAATGTTCTTTGAATGTATTTTTTTCTGAAAGCTCATAAGTTATTACTTTACCTTGTAATCGAAATCTGCCTCCTCAAATCATATTCTTTTTAACTGCAACTTAGTCTCAAACATGAGGCCAAGAGAAGTGTAACACCCAACAGCCACTAGGTGCAGGCTCCAGAAAACTCAGATTTTAATGGACATCAATTCAAAAATGATCATTTTCAATCATGAAATGTTGTCAGTAAATTTTTCCCATGTCACTGGGATGTCTTTAGTTAAAGTTAGGTCTTCTTATCAGTGGTCTGGTGGTTCATTTGAAAATAAATTCCTAATTTAGTCAATATTAGTTTTCAAAAAGAGGAAGATTTCAGGGCATATGTACTTTAAATGACAGTTCAGCCCGTCACTCCATCTCAACACATGGGTAGCATCCTCAGGTTCAAGGGTCAGACCCGCTCTCTTAATCCTCCCTTTATGTCCAAATATGGTCACTTCTGGCTCCAAGTAACCAACATGGCGACGTTCAAACACCAAACTCCTGGCTTTAAAATGCGAGTCCTCAAACTAGGGGTGATGTCACATTAGCTTCATCCATTCTGTATGCAGTGTTACTGCTCTTTCTGTTTCCCTACTCCCTGGGTCTGTTTGGGTCTACATTATTTAAGACAGAGGTTTAACTATTCTCAATAAAGTAAAGTCACCATGTAAAACATATTCAAACTATTCCACGTAATACAAAAATAGCCCGACACCAATACAGGGATGATGAGAATAAAGTGCTAAAAGAAGAACAATGACTGCACCAGTTTATCCTGTGAATGGCAGACACTGTTGGTTTGTGAGCACCCAGACCAAAGTGTGTATTCCTGCAGCCTCAGAGCTCCATCAGCCGCCCTGTTAATGCAAACACAAACATGCGGCTGGGGGAAGCAGTTACACACATGCGCACATTTGCACCTGACCGCCCATCATTCACGTGTCACAAACCTTTGGGACCGTATGCATTACTGCGACGGCCCGGCTCTCCACAGAGGCCAGGGGCCGGCCACCGATCGATGGTGGTGATCAGAGAGGGAAATTACACTCATAACTTATTCAATGGCCCACAGGTACAACAACGACGTGAAGCACATAAAGATCCTGACCAGGGAAGGCTGCTTTCACATTGCAGAGAACAAGAAGTTCAGGAGCATATTGGTGAGTCTTTATTTGAAATTTGACCAGTGCAATTCATAAATAAATCACCTTGTTCACTTAATGAAGTGTCAAAACTTTAATTTTATTTTAGCAATGTGCACAAAAATAGCCTTGATTAGGCCTGTGTTTATACTGGCCTGAGGGTTTCAGCACTATAATGCATAAGTCCAGTGCATATTGGAAAGGATCATTATTTTATACCAGGACCATGTTCTCTGCTATAACACTGCTGTGTGTTAAAACTGTATTTCTATATAATTTCATGTCAAGTTACCTGATCAAAACCTGATTTCAGTCCAAAGTGCTCAAACTGATAGTCAATGTGTGTGTGTGTGTGTGTGTGTGTTCAGGAGCTGATTGAGTACTACAAACACCACTCTCTGAGGGAAGGGTTTAGGAGTTTGGACACCACCCTGCAGTTTCCCTACAGGGAACCGGAGAACGCCGCTGTGCACCGCCTCAACAGATCCGGTGGCAACAGTGAGTAGACCAAGAAAAAAAAAAAAAAAAAAAAAACATCTTCAACAATCCCTAGAAATATAACACATTCCTTCAAATCAAAATCTGGACTCAAACATCTGAAGAAATAGAAACAACAGCGATCATGACACTCGTGTTTGTTTACATGACAGGTTTAAGCTCCTTTTAAGGGAATTTTGTAAAATATCAAAAATCCAAAGATGTTTGTTTTATCATCTAAAAACACAGAACAGAAGCATTAGAGCCTGATATGTAACAACAACACAAAATCCTCCTGAATTGTTATAAAAAATTTTTTTTAATAAAACCCAAAATGTAACAACTGGTGAATAATGTAACAAAAGTAGTGAGCCTGAAATGTAATTACAAAAATGTTTTAAAAACCAAAATGTAAGAAGTTTTTATTTTTTGAGCTCAGCATTTTGTTACATTATTGACTGGGTAATAAATTTTTGTTTTGTTACATTTTATCTTTTATTACATTTCCAGTTTTATTACATTTTTCTTTATAACAAATTGGGTTATTGTCATATTTCAGGTTATTTCAGATCAAATGAAGTGATCAATTATCAATAGCTAATTTTCTGTACAATAGATCATTCAGATCCAGCTGTGACATTTTAAACCCGGACATGTTTACATTCATTTCTACTGTTAGACTTTATTTCAACCTGTTCATGTGACTTGATGTTGAGTGTTGCTGCTGATTTCTCCTCTTTCTTTCTGTTCTGTCATTCCTCCAAACTCACACAGCTTTAATTCACACGGGAGCATCTTCACCGTCTTAAAATCAAATAAACCCTGACTCGCTATTTGTTGTTAAAACACTCCAGTCTCCTCTGACATTAATTGTTTTTGACTCAACTGTCAAACGGTGGTTGGAGAATCCACTGAGCATGTTATTAGATTTCACAACACTCAAGTTAACGTTTATAATCTGACTTGAAGAGTAAATACTAAATCCTAATCATCATATAATCTATTATTAGTCAGTATTTTAATATAATGCTTGAATTATATTATTTTGGACAATTAACTTTTAATTTCATGTTTCATTTTGACTATAAAGTTGAATTTACAGCAAAACTATTCTGATCAAAGTTGTGCAATGTTCATAGTGTCAGTGTTGTTTTCACCTGAAGAGTGAAACTCTAATATTGCAGTATTATTTAAATGTCAAGAGTCAATAACTGCAGCTCACCACCAGAATACTGTGAGACTTCATCTGTCAGCTCACCTTTCCACAAACATCATCTTACGCCCCAGACAGCCTGAACGCTTTCAGCGGCAGAGCTCCAGGAAGTTGTCGGAGAACTTTGTTTTTGTGAATGTTGTCGTGTGCTGTCGATCAGCTGCTGAGGTGAAGATTTAAGCAGCGTGATTTCTGCTCCTACCTGTGTAAGAATGAGCTGTTTGTTCTGTTATGAACAAACGTGCAACACCTGAAGACAAAGCAGCTGTTGTCACCAACACTTCTGATGAGTGAAACTGTAGTGGAACGCAACACGATGATGATTATTTATGCATGCGGCGGCTGTTCCCGCTTGACTCTACGACTTTGTCAGTCATTACCGTTACTAACCTGATTCCTCTCAGCGTTCAGCTGTTATTTATCAGGGCTGAATGAAAGAGAAAACGATATCCAGTGAGATTTTCTTCCTTTCTGATTTTGAATTTAACAGGTGTCGGGTGTGTGACTTTGAACTGAGTTTTTAATGAGATGATGTTTTGAAGTGAAGCAACAGATAAGACAGCGGAGCATTGTCGAGCTGCCAACTCGGGAGTGAATATAGACATTTCTGTGACAAAAAAAGTAGGTTTGTCTGTGTAGTTTTGTGATGAAAAGGGTTTTTAAGGTGTAAAAACAAGAAAAAAAAGTTCATTTTGTGAGAAGATATTCAGTATAAATCACTTTTTGTTCTTGTTTGATTGGCTTGGCTAATTATGTCAGTTGAAAATAACACTGAAAAGGCATTAGGAGGTGTTTAAATGCTCACACACAACTCTCCAGAAGTGAAGCAGAAAGTGCTGTTTGCCTTATAAAACATACATGTTCGCCCCACACGGGCTGATTGTTTCGAGAACTGCCAGACGAAATGGTGCTACACCCAGTGTGTGAGCCAGGAAACGCAACATTGCCCATCAGTTGCTTAATGGAAAATGTATGACTTATCGCAATGAGTGGTAAAATGAGATTTCATTTGAAGCCGGCGTGCCGCTGCGTGCGGTGGAAAAGAAAAGCCTCTGGCTTGCCGATGATCACGTTTCAAGCAGGAGAAATGTGAACAGATTGTACAGAGCTGTTTGGTTGTTCTGAAGCGAGGCCTGTTGTTCAAACTCTCCTCGAAACACAAGTCGAGACAGCTCCAATCCAAATTTGTTTTGTTCCGGTGAGGTCCTGTGTCTTGTAGGCAGCCTGCTCCTGGTGTGCAGACTTCATTTTCTCCACTTCACTTTTAAATGACTCTTGTTTTGATTTCCATCTTCCCAGGGCACTGCTGGAAAACTGCTAATTAATGTTTCTGCTTTGTTTTCTGGGGTTTTTTTGGACAGTTTTGTGGATGGCGAAGCCGACTGATTAATAGATTTTACTAATAACTCACAAAAACAACTGAACCAGTGTCGAACAAAAACATAAATAAATATAGAACAATCACGGCTGACTGTGTGTGTGTGTGTGTGTGTGGGACACTGGGCTGCTGATTGGATTCTCACTCTCATCTTCAGTCTCTGGTGAAATGATGCAGAGCATGTGTACGCGTGTGCTCGGTGTCTCAGTCTCCTCTATTAGTCAGCCGGCTCACATTGTGTATTCTGGTGTGGTCCACAAATCAGGTTTTGCAAAAATGAAGCATGTAAAATGCAGCTGGTGTTTCGGTGGCTGTTTGAAGTGGAGGGCGATCCCTCTTCATATTGCTCGTACCTAGACACCATTAGGGGTTGCTGAGCTGTCTCTGAGTGCGCTGATTAGTATTCATTTTAAAAACCACTGGAGCTCTGCTCTCCCTACAGCATATCAATAACCCCGGCCAGTTAACTTGCCAGCAGTATTGTTGGGAGCAGCACATTTTTCATAAAGTTTGGGCATTTATCTGCCATCGTGGGGATTAGATTTTCTATTCCCAGTGGCTGAAACGTAGCCTCCCGTGCAGGGGGTGGGTTTGGAGAGCTGGAGAGGGGTAGACTGGGGTACACTACGACACTCAAATGAAAAGTTCCTGGCACATTGTTGTTTAATAAATGATTTGAAATAAGCCACTTCAGATATTTTAATATTAAATAATATCAGCACAGAGCAGCTATTTGTAACTGCACACAGCCTGGGTCCGTGGACAGATTGTGAGACAGTGGGTTTCTGTCGTCGCTTTGTGTCTCTTTGTGCTTGTTTCACTTCTCTTTGTTTTGGTTGTTTTACATATTGTTTGATTTCGATCATTAAAAAAATAGCTCTGATTTGTTGCTTCCGTCTGTGTAACGTATCTTGTTGGAGAGTTTTACATTGTCCAAGTTAATCAGATTTTCATCTGTTTTGTTCACCCCAGATTAACTTCCCTGGATCAAATTACTCATTGGCATCCTATTCTTATTCTGTATTGTCTGTTTCTACTTCAGTAACACTTCTAAAAAAAAACAACACCTTTTTAGCATCAGCGTTTTGTCCCAACTGTACTAGTGCCAAACTTTCGATGTTCTGTACTTACTTTCCAAAATAGCCCAGTGGACTCAAATTTGTCCATGAACACTAAGGTACTAATACTTTAAAGGTTAGAGGTTCTGCTCTCCAGCGCACACTGCCAACTTTTAGACATTGCTGGAATCGGATCAATGCCTGTAGCTTCTTTTTTTTGTGCCAATAGAAATACAGGAAGTCAGATAGAAGTACAAATTCAGTGGATCTCTGGTGGTTGTGCAAGATAAAGGTTGAGTCAATCTTTGTGAAGCAGTGCTGTGGACACTGGGTTACAGAAACACTAAGCAATTAGAAAAATGGAGGAAAGTATATAAAATGTAATACATGATAAGTTCAGAGTATCTTTTGTGTGTCACTGTCGTTGTGGCCATCATAGTCCGTGGAACCGGTAGGGTCGGTATGGCCTGGGCCCGACCAAAAATGGACCCAAAAAGTAAATAAGTAAGGAAAGTAAAAGATTAACCTGGGAAAAAAACACCAGGTAAATAAATCACGTAGGCCTGCTGCGTTGTGTCCCACCCACAAACCTATCAGAAAGCATTAACCCTTTTACCCCGAACATTTAGCTGCTGACAGGAAGCGACATGTGTCAATCTAATCACCGTAATTCCTTGCCCACTTGATCCCAGCTGATTCTAAAAGTCAACAAGCGGAGCTTCTACCGTAATGTAGGTAATATGTACGAAACGCTTGCACATCACGGCATGACTCCATTCCCCGGCTTACTGCCGTATTGTATACAATATATGTGAACACTCCACTTGTCAGCTTTCAGAATCAGCTGGAATCACGTCGCTATCGCAAATGGCCGACGAATTACAGTAAATTTGTTTATGCTAATCACTCTGTGTCGCCAGTGATATGCCCAGTGTTAAAGGGTTAAATAATATTTTCCAAAATAGAGAGGTATAGAGATTGCCAGAGACTTCATTCAATTTAATGACCAAAGGAGGCTGTTGTTTGGCAACAATTAAGAAGCAGTGGTGAGTTTAACATTCATACTACACTGTGGCCATATTACAGCTGAGTGATTGTTGTTATGAATATGCAAAAGGGGAATCTTCTCCCTGTGCTGTGATTGAGAGTTCACTGGATGTTTCTTTTCAATTAAATGCAGAAGTGAAGATGTCATCCTCTATTAATGACACAGGAAATCGTAAACAGGGGGTGTCATCGCGCAGTGGTGCCGTGGATTTCTTTGGACTGTTAATGTTAAATTCCAGGAGAAGTAAAATGAGATATCATGAGCAGGGCAACACCTAATGCCTGATTGTAGAAGACGACACAAGTAAGAGGCTTTCAGTAAAAAAATCGCCGTTGGTTTTGCAAAAGTTCCTGGTTTGATCGCTCATGTTTTCAGCTAAAAATGTAGATTTCTAAATATAGCACCCACAGTGTAAAGCCTTTCAAGGGCCCAAATTAATTAACCACTGAACATCAGTGGAAGAGCTGCTACCAGTGGCTGCGTAGATGAAGTACCACTCGCTGGCGCTCCTCCTGCGCCCGTCGTCATTTATTTTTTATCAAACTGCGACTGTGTTCTTCAAACCTCTGAAAGAGAAAGATCAAAATTGAAAGTTTTAAA
>OOFC01029559.1:20046-42336 GCA_900323345.1 Pseudochromis fuscus | reverse complement strand
TACCAAGAACTACAGAGGTTTCTGTGCATGCTGCTTTGCTTTTTTTGTTTGGGTTTGGACGAGGAAACAAATACATCTACATTTATAAAAAGCACAAAGGCTTGAAATTCTTCCTGAATATTTAGCTCATTGCCTGGAAACAGAAATGGACGAAGTACCTGGGGCTTAAAAACAAAGCCAGTGATAAATTACAAAAGGTGTAATACTCCCAACGGCCACTAGAGGCTGGCTCCAAAACTCTTGACTTCAATTTGAAAATCCTCATCTTCATCCTGAAATATTCATCAATACATTTCTCCACAAGTCATTCTGATGTCATCAGATAAAGTCAACTCTTCTTCTCAGAGATCTGGGGGGAGGACTTAGGGGCGGGGCTAGTCTGATTGACAGGTCTGACAATCATTTCATCATTAAGAAGATCTTAGGCTGAGAGAAGGGGCGGAGCTAAGGGTGTAGTTTGTTTGATTGACAGCCCTGATCTCACAGTGTCCTCAAAGGTCAGCCCCGCCTCCTCACTCCTCCCCTCATATCCAAATATGGTCACTTCTGTCTCCAAACGACCAACATGGCCACGTTCTCCAGCTTCAAAACACAACTCAACAAACCACCGGGTTAGCTTCATCCATTTCTACATCCGGTCTGTGATTGGCTGCTCCGTCCTGACAGCTGAGGACAAACTACAAGAAAAGCAAACGTCTCTGTAGCGGGGACTTTTTAAAGTGCTGACCGTACGATTTGGAAAGTTCCAGTTTCCCCGTGGTTTTATTCAGACCCAGGTTCGTCCACAGAGGAGCGGAGGTCTGAGTTCTCTGGGGGAGGTTCCTGCAGCAGGAACAGGCCTCAGGTGAACCACAGAGTGTCCGAGCTGCTGCAGCGTGATCCACGTGTGAAATCTGACACTGACCTGTAAATAAAACCTGTGCAGGGAGCAGTCAAACCCTGGGTCCAGTTCACCTCAGCACATCTTCTGGCATCATGTAGATCAATATTTAAAAAACTACAAGCTGGGAAATGACATTTTCACTGTGAGGGAGCCCTGTGGTTCTAATAAACCACTGCTGTGAGGCTGGGATTTCCTGAAGGATTTCTGGGATCACTTTTAAATCTTTATAATAAGAGTTGAAATATTTCCCATTTTGCTGGACACATGTTGAAAAGCTGTGGTTGTGCCCAGACCGACCCCCGACCCAGAAGAGCTTCTTCCCAAAGGTGAGCAGAGTTAGAGCAGGAAGGATGAAAGCAGGAGTGTGAGACAGAAAAGCCAGCTGCTAGTAAATCAGCACAATCATCATCATCATCATCATCACAGGAAGAGGAAGGAGGACACAGGTGAGGTGTGGGTGTGTGAGTGCTGCTTCACCTCTTTGGCTCTCTGCACAGCATCACTCGGGGGGTTTCTGATCTGCGGGGACGACTTGGTGTTGATCTTATCGTAGAGCTGCAACAAAAGGAAACAACGTGACAGTCGATCAGAGGAAGAACACAAACATCATGGATGACGTCGCTCCAACAGCTGATGCCACCAGGCAGATAAAGGTCGACACTGTTGTCACATGAACACGTCTGCATGAGTACTGATCATGGAGTCTGAATGTGATGCTTTGACAAACGTTGGACTGTGATGTTGGAGATCAGCAGCGAGGTTTTGTTGAACTGAATGTCACAAACGTCTGATGTAAGACAAAGAAAATCAACACAAATAATTATATTTTATTTTCTCTTTTCCCATAATAATGACTTCATTTGTATTTTTCTGATCTCGAGATAACAACATTGATCATCTTCCTCCTGATGGAGATGAATTAATTGATTTAGTGTCTTTCCTGAAACAATTAAAAGAAGACTGATGTGTACAGGATCTGATGTACTGTATACTGCAGTACTGTATACTGCAGTACTGTAAACTGCACTACTGTGTGTGGTCTTACAGTAAAAACAGACTCTCTGGATCTGCTGCTTTTTAAAAAGGTTGAAACTGGTTAAAAACAAACAAAGTAAAAAGTCTGATTTCTTCTTCCTGTGTCCTCAGCTCCATTTCTCTGTTTGCTTCAGTTTGAGCATCAATGACACTTTTTCTGTGATGTTTATTTCCCTCGCTGACATCTGACTGTTAACAAAAAGCAACTGTTTCCTGATGTGCGGCTGAAGGACGACAGACACCAGGGCTCTGTCTGCAGACACCAGCTGACCGCTGCAGCCCAGCGCTGTCTTCAAGAGACTGTATGTGCTGAGACAACATGTCTCTCAAACTGTCCAGACAAAGACGGCAGCTGGAGCTCCAATCAGAGCGCAGAGGGGAGGGTTCAACAAAACAACATTATCACACACAGAAGGAGCTGCGCTGTGTTGTTTGATGCACAACTTGTATTTTTCATTTAACCTGATGCACAGTGTGTAATCGTGGAGTCTGTCAGACAAAGGAAAACACTGGGAGGCAGACACAGAGGTCGCACACACACACACACACACATACACACACACACACACACACACACACAAGCTTCCCATTTGATCTACATCTCCTGACCTATAATCGTTAACTTACACAGATTAACAGACTAAGAATTTCCCTTGCTGTCTCCATTTTGTTCAAGCGTGCCACTGTGAATTGTGTGCTTGCAGCTCGTTCATTCATTATGTGTCTGGGCCCATTCAATGCACCACTGAGCATAAGAGCATACCGGACAGTTATTCATTAATATATTACAGCTCCAATATTCATTAACCTTGAACCTTGAACGTTCTCATGGAGGTTATAGATGGAGCAAGAAAGCGTGGCTGTGGTGACGCCTGTCTAATAATGCAGAATTGATATCCAGTGATATCAGCCACAACATCTATAAAATCCAACAATGCATCACTGCTTAGATGCATTTCTTCAAAAAAGGGTAATCAACAAGAGCATTGTCAACAAAGTACTGTCTGTCCTTTAAACCCACTTTTCCAACAAGGAAAATTGGACAGTGTGTTTTTTATATTTTACCTGTGTAGCAGTGTGGTTAGCTTAAGTTAAACTTTTGCAGGGACTCCCCAATTTTTACATAGAAACACACATTACAAATGACAACTAACCTCTCTAAAATATGGATTTACGATGTCTAAATGAAAAACTGTCTTCAGTGATCCCACACTAGCAGTTCATAACAATTCTTAAGTATCTAAATTGTACACCATTGATAAAGTTTAATGGCCTGCACATTTAATTTAACATTTGTTCACAAAAGCAAGGAGCTACTCACCTGCGCTGCTGACGGCTCTGTATTAACTCTGTCCAGGTGTGTGTGGGTGGCCTTGTCTGCATGTGTGCAAGCCTAACTCCCAGCCCACAGATCCACCCTCAAACCTCCAAACACACACACACACACAAGTCATTTCTCCACGCCCCCCCAGGAATATTTCACTCCAGCCACTTGGTTACATATTTACAGTGTCATAAAAGTGTGTACTCTGATGCCAATAAAAAACAAGACATGCCAACCTTTGGAATCTTTGCAGAGAAAAGCAGCATGTTACTGACTTTGCTGGTGAAGAACCCACTTCCTGTTGTGCAGTTTCACAGCCCAATGTTAGCAGCGTTATGACCTTGACTGACATTGATAGGAAATTGTCAGATTTATGTTACATGTTGTTGGGCTGTTGCTTCTGAAATAATGTTTTTTGAGGTTAAAATGCTCCTCTGAAAATAAAAGGGAAACTTGATTCTACACTGAAATCTGTTTTCTTCTACAGTGAATACAAAACACATTCTGTGTTCAGACATACTTTCATTTATTTATGCCAAAAGCACAACAGGTTGCAACACAACAAGGCCTCATGCATAGAATGAACTTAGCATTTACTTATACAGCAGGTGAACTTAGACTTAAGACTGGTGAAAGCCTGACCTGACAGGTGGTTCACAACAAGGACTGTTCATCTGTTCTCGCTCTATGATTTGGCTTACATAAGGCTACTATTAATGTAGTCTGGCACGTAATAATAATATCAATTTTAAGTTTTACTTCTTTCAAACACAGCAACCTCTCTCATCCTTTGTTCAGTAATGTACAACATGTATGGTCATTAAAAACATCATGGCATTAGAGAGTATGCAATTTAATGAACAAACAAGAAAGAGAAAAGAAAGATACTCTGGCATCACAGATTTGCAGCACTACTGAGCGTGTCTGGAAACTAATCACAGCCTCCTGCAGACTGGCTAATCCTGACGGAGCCGGTGACGGAGCCGTGGAGCGGATGTGTTGGAGAAGAAGGCAGTGAGACAGCTGAGGCAGGAGCTCCCTCCACTGTATGGATGGTAAAACACTGCAGTGGAGGAGCCTGTGCAGATACCTGCAAACCACTCCTGTGCTCTGTCAGAGAGCTGTGGCAGTTGAGATTGTCTCATTTAAGGCTCAGCACACTTACACGTAGAGATACAGTACACATGCACTCGTGATGTACACACACGCGCGCGCACACACACACACACACACACACACACTTGGACCCTTTAAAACAAGCACTGTGGTCTCAGATGCTAAGTGAAAAGGAGGTAGCAGTGAAAAAAAAGAGACAGTCTTTGATGAGTCGGAGCACATAAACAGAGAGGGAGACAGAGGGCATGTCTGGACATGAGTCAGTGGTCGAAGTAAGAGCCGGCCAGACAGACACAGAGCGCCGTCCAACCAAGCTTTCCAGAAACTCGGATGAGAGTCGCCATAAATAAAAGCAGCGGCGCACACTGACCTAAGGAGGATTGCAAGTGTTGTGTAGAAACTGTTCTCTCTATTAGTAATGCTAGGCAACAACGATGGCAGCGGCTCCACACACCTGCAGCTCTGCATGCCAATGTGCCAATCAGACCCCCAAAACACACACACACACACACACACACTGCACACCCACCTGGCCCTGCATGGTACGGGTGAGCAGTGGCCTGAAGAATCCTGCCGTTGTTCCCTCCGAGCTTAAAAAGAGTGTGTTAATGATCTCCTTTTTTCCTCCCTCTCCGTGGGTGTGTTTTCCAATCTCTCCTTTTCTATCCTCTTGTCTTTCTCTCTCTACCACTCACACATTTTTTCTTTCTTCTGTCTTCACTGAAAAGACACTGTTAATTATCTCCCCCTCTCTGTTTGTCTGTCTGTTTGCGTCTTTCTCGCCCTTCTTTCACTTATTGAACAGACCCAGCAGACAGGCAGATCTATTCACTGGGGTGCACTCAGTACTTAAAGTGTTTAAACACCACTGGATGCTGTGGGGGTGGGGGGTGGGGGGTGAAAAAGCTCTGGAGGGGAGTGGATACATGATACCCACTCTATTCCTCTGCTAGTCTCCAATAGCCAATACACACTTTGTTACAATAGAAACACTAGAGTCATTTACTCTCCCCTGCTTCATTACATCCTGATTGAGGCCTATTTATGCCACCAATGGTTTGGCTATTAGCCAGCACTTCTTCCAGACAGTGGGCGACTGTTGGAAGATATTTATTTGCAATAAATTAGTGTAATAAATACATGTTCTTGTTTACATTTCTAATAAGAACCTATGTGTCATCAAGGTCTCATATTGAGCATTGCTGTGATATTTCACTAACCATACTAAGTGGAAAGTTTTTAAGTTGATGTATCACACACTACTTAAGGTGTTGTTCACAAGGATATCCTTCAGATGCCACTTAATACTTATAAACCACTACACAACACAGCTGGTGTTACTGGTTACATTGCAGATTATTACCTGTTATTAAAGGTTTACTCATTTCACAAAAGGGCTGGTTGGAATTAGTGGATGTAGTTTCTTTACACAGCTTTTTTTCACAAGTAATGAATTAAATTTATACTCTTTGGTCGAGTGTCTAATGTTTAATCAAGTAAAGAGTTGACCAAATTCTGCTGAAGAATCTTACACTCCAGCCAAATGTGTTTTGGCAGTGGTATTGCTGATCTCTATAGAATTAATAGGCTACATGATTTACTCTTAAGGGCATTAGGATAGTGAGTAAAACTTCATAGCAAGAGGCAAAATGTGCTAAATAAGACATCAGTGCATCAGAAACACGGACAAAATATGAATAATGTTGGCACTACTTTAACCTACAGCTGCTCTTCTTTTTTCTAAGATAAGACTTTTATTCCTATGTGTAGAAAATATAGGGTGTGAAGAGTCTAGCATTGATATTTAGGGGTAAATAAACTCATCTTCCACTATTGGGATTGGATGTTAAACTACTGAAATGAATGCCGGTGTTCACTGTAGCACTGAGGTGAGTGAGTGGAGTCAGTGGGCGGATCAGAGATGTAAGAGTGTGAAAATGTCTTTGACATGTCGCTTTGGAGAATTTGATGACTGCGTGCTTATCCTGTGGCTGAATGCGCGCTGAAGCCTCTATGCGCTTTTTGGTTAAAGGCGCAGCTGCTCGCGATCAGTGAAACGGGGCCGAAGGAGGAGGAGGAGGAGTAGGAGGAGGAATTCGGGGTGTTGCCTTTCCATCCATGCCTCGCTCCCTCCCTTACTCATCGCCGCCCTCCCTCCGTGAACGTGTGTGAGCGAGAGAGCGCGTGTGTATGTGTGTCTGAGTGGAGGCACTGCGGGAGTGGGTCAGTCAGTTATCGCTGCTGACTCTAACAGGCGGTTCCCTGGTTACCAGCCGCGGAAAGCACCGGGTGGATTTTCTCTCTCGGAGTGGGATATGCCAAACGGGAACAAAGCGGCGTGAAAAGCTGGACGATTGTAAAAAATGAGCGGACGCGTGCTGAACGGGAAAATGCTGCAGCTCCCGGCTCCGCAGCGCGCCGGGAGGACAATGCACTTTCTGTCAAGGTAATGGATGACACCAGAGCCCGCATGTGACTGAAGGATGCCGGATGGGTAGCGAGGGGTTCACGCTGATGGCAGTGCCTTTTTCGATTATGTAAACGTGATACAAACGTGAGCTGACTGGTCGCTGTGTGAGTGTGTTGCAGAGGCTCCGGCTGAGCCTGTGCGTAAAAATCAGCAGCATGTCTCATTGATAAAACTCCAACAGCTGCATGGTGGCACGTTTCATTATTGTGACTGGCGTGCGCTCAGATTCGGCTGTTATAGGATAGCGTGCAGTCTGAGGAAAGAATGGGCTTTTGATGGAGCCACTCCACAGTATGGTATATATAAGACCTCAATGCGCAAAGGCATATGTTGAATCAGCATTGTCTTTTATTGCTGGTACTTACACAGACTATTAGCAGCAGCATCTAATAGCAGGTTGCAATCTTAGTATTAAAAAAATCTATATCAGAGGATGCACATTACTGCAAATCATCTAATGAGAATACTGGAGAGTGGACGTGAATGCAGCATGTGGATGTGGACGTGCGTGAAATGCGCCTGAAGTGTCTGTATTTTACAGTCGGCCGGCATGTCCATTGTTTTAAACTGCTTTCAATGACAACTGTTTGCTGGTGTTTTGTGGTCCAGTCTGCAGTGGCAGGTATGCTTGTATGTATGTGTGTGTGTGTGTGTATGTGAGTGGGTGTGTTCGCATTGATCCGCTGCGGGACCGGACCGCAGTCTACTGAACGGCTGACCTACATTCTGAACGACGCCTTCTCTCCTTATATCTGTTGGGATTGGGTGAAAAGCAGCAAGCCTCCTCCAGAGCATCCTTATGCCCACGCCATGTGAGAATTACCTAAGTCTATGTCTCAATGTGTGGGCTAATATAGGCCAATTGATATGAGTGGGCTGGTGATGGTGACTGAGGAAAATGTGGAGAGACATATATATTTTTCTTCAGCATTAACCCTGGAGTTGACTCACTTTACAGACATATTACACAACATGGGCAGACAGAGATGCTCTTAGGGTATTGATTCAGTTTGAGTGTGTGTCTGTAGGAGGAGGTGTGGAGGGCGGCGGAGGTCGACTTTGGTCTTTTTGGTCGACTGACCCCTATAGCTTCCATTGACCCTTTATGTAAACCCATTAGAGCAAAGTGGTGGCCTTATATCAGGGTTTTAGCCACGCACACAATAGGCACAAATGCTTTCTTCATGTACACACACACACACACACACATTCGCTTTTGTGTCCCACAGGACCATGTAGGGTGTTTTTTATCTCTGTTAGAGTCCGATGTGTGCTTAAGCAGACTGGCTGTCAAAAGACTGATAAACGTTCAAATACATAGAAAGTGACAGCCACACACTCACTACATGATCGAAGCCAGAGGTGGTATTAATAAGAGAGTCATCTGTGTGCATGTAAACCAGAGTATGGGTGTCAGTGTGTGTGTGTGTGTGTGTGCAATCAGACATTAAACATGCTTCTTTAGCTCACCACGTCCAGCCAACACAAAGATTTGCTCAACTCTATTAGTCATACTGAAAGCAATCCAACATCAGCTGAGTGTCTGTCCCTTTGTGTGTTTGTGTGGTGTCATATGAACACTTCACATTCAGCTTTGTCAGCATGATGTACCCTTATCTGGACATCATCCAGAACCTCAACAACAACCTCACCCAGAAAACTAGTGACATCACTGATTATCACACCCAAATAATCTCATTGGGGTCTAATCAAATAAAAAATGGGAAAACATCAGCTGGTGTGATGCAAACCAGGGTCATGTCATGGCTGATGTCATTTAGGTGTTAATGGTTGGTGAAGTCACTGGTGAGGCTGTAATTCTTACTGGTTGAAGGCTTAACAGTTTGGCATCAGCTGCCTCATTAGAGATGCAGAGTAGTAATTAAAAATGAACAGATTTAAATTAATATATCCTGGAAATGCAGACATCACCACGCTGAAGAGGTTCATCCGGTGGGTTGTGTCACGTTCCTTCACAAATGCAAACTGGGGATCCTCAAGATGGAGAAAGTTTTAACTCACAAACATCACTGTTTTCATGACACACACAAACATTTCTTCCATTGTGCTGGACGCTTGTTCAGATGGATAAAGTTGTTTTGGAAACACACTTTGCTGACTCAGACACTGGTTGAGTTGGAACGGTCAACGGCCTTACACCCACATGAATCATGATGCATGACCAGGACACTACTCAGCATGCGAGCATTTCAACACAAGTGGTGATAAATGTGAAAATTTAAATTACATGTTTCTTGTTCTCATGGCATTGCTTTCTACATTTCTGCCTGGTTGAGTAGGTTTCATTTATTTTCAGATTTATTCTTATTTTTCATAATTGAACATCTCCGGTTTGTGTGGATGAAAGGGAAAAAAAACAAACTCTGACTCTTGATGTTCAGTAATTAAGCGAACAAGTTTGCTTTCCCTGCCTACAAGGTCATTAGGGAGACCCAAGAGCGAAACAACAGATGCTTGTAACCTGTGCTTGTAAGACACATTGCACATACACTTTTTTATTGTACACACAGGAGCCAGTGTTCACAAACAGAGCTCATATTTTCATGAGGTGCTCCCTCCTGTGGTTTAGTGAGTGTCTCTGTTACATCAAAGCCAAAGAAGGACCTACAGCCCAGACAACAGTGCACCTTTACAGGCAGCTATAAGTCTTACCATCAGCGGCCGTGGAGGATAATAACCTCAGGATGTCATTTCCACCTGATAGTGATTCTAGGAACGGACTAAAAAGCTCAAATAGTGTGTTGCATTGAAAGCGAGACGATTCCTCCGGTTTGTGTTGGAGTGGCGAACTCCAAGCTGCGGATTTTGCTTTTAATGGAACCTCTGGACCTGTCATTTCATGCTTGTGTGTGTACACTCGTGCGGTGGTATGCATATATGCGTCTGCATATGTTGAAGGATTAGGGAGTGGAACCCCAGAATACACTCGCTGGAATGTGAAATGTGTGTTTTGACCGGCCCGAGGGTGAGGAATGTCTCCCAAACTCACTGTATCAACTTTAAGTGGCATGACTGGAGTGCGTGAGTTATAAGTGACAGCAGGTGATGGGTGCAGGCTCCTGCAGGGTGCGCCTCAAGGCCTGTTGGTCTCTACCACATGTCTTCACATATGAGAATATAAAAACAAAAACACACACACACACACATTGAAGGACTTGTCTGTCCCCGTAACAGCGTGGGAGTAATGTGTGTGTTTTAATAGGCGTCTGCTTTATCTCAGCCAGCAGAAGGGAAAGAGTATCTCTGCTCCAGTCAATGGGTCTTTCATTCTGTTCTGCTCAGGTGGTGTTTGGACAACCTTTGGCAGGTGCTCGGTTCTGTTCTTTGTAGATTTGTAGTCTCTTTGTATAGCTGGAGTTAATTTAAACAAAATAACTTTTTTTTGCTCTCTTTTTCTTCCCTTCTGTCCATCTTTCTGTGTAAACTCATCAAATATTTTCCTACCCCAAAACTGAGCAAGGCCCCCAACGTCCCATCAGCTCTCACTGCACTGATCCTCACTGAAAACACACAAGTGGTGGAATTAGTAGTCAAGCTTTACGCAGCTTCAGACTTGGAGGATACACAACTGACCATAACAATGAAGGCAGATTAGGGAAAAATATTTTTATCTGGACAGTTTTTGTGTGTGTGTAGGGAGGGGAGAGGATGCCCTCTGAAGGTTTATTTGGGGGTGTGTGCCAGTTGTTCTGGCTCAGGCATTTGGTCGACATGTTGAGCCCCAGCCCTTTTTTTTTTTCGCATGAGCAGCGACTCACATCATGCTGACAATGTAGTTCCTCCATCTGCTGTATGTGTGTGACTGTGTACATGACAGTGTCTGCTGCGGTGGGACACTTCCATGTTTGGACACATTTGATACTGCTGCAAACTTCAGACAGTGTCCTCTTTACTGTAAATGAAAACCAAACGATCAATATTAGGTTTCTTGATTGATAACAGTGGTGGTTTGTGTAATGAGTTCCCTTCCCAGGACACAACAGGTTGTATTTCACTGTTTAGTCGTCAGCGTCCTTTCAGTGAATGTGTGTGTTCAGCTCAGCCCTCCACACATCTGTCTGCTGCGTCGTTTGTGTTGTTTTCGTTGCGTTACTGTATTGCGTTGATCAAAAGGCAGCTGTCGGTGGAAATGCTCGTGCACATGTCTGTGGCACTGTCTCTCCACCAGCTGCTTCAACTTAACAGCGACCTGGAAGAAGCACGCTTCATTCAAAAGTGGTACCTCCCTTTCTTCCTTTCTCTTTTCCTCCTTCGCCTTCCCCGTTCGTCCTCTCACTGGTCCCCCTCGTTCAAACCAAAACATCCCCCGTGCGCCGTTAATTCACACAGCCGTTAAGTCAGCTGACATGTCTGGAGGCAGGCCAGAGGTAATTCTACCCCGAGATCCAAGCCCCTGTCCTGGGCCTCTGCGTGCCGGGGTTCCCCTTGTGAGCTCCTCCCCGGTTCTTAGCTGCTGAGTTGGGGCTGGGAAGCGCTCCACACTGCACCCCAGACTGAACTACTTATGAATGTGATTTAAAAGGCCATTCCACCTTGTCCCAGGAGTGCTGTCCCTCTTCTGCTTCCTGCTCTCTCGTGAAAAAGAGAGGGACTTTGGAGGTCAGAGGTTATTGGGTTGCAGCACAGCCCTGCTGGTCACCGCTTCACAAACATTTTTATGTTCTTTAATGAAATCTAACACTCTTTGACCCAATTTGCGGCACCCTCTACATTAGGAAGAACCAACTTTCTCCCATTTTTACAATTACATAAATATCTTCTACTTAATGCACACAAGTTCAGAATGCATTGTTTGTGTTGTGACTGCTTTCAGATCCCAGAGGGAGCCTTGTTTAGATCCGAGGGTCAGTAACCTTTAAACTTTAACCCTGTATCAGCTGACTAAGAAGAAGACAAGGAGACAAAGGAGATGGAGAAGACAAAAAAAAAGGAAGATTCTTGCCTTTCAAGGAATCATCTGCACTACTTCTCCAGGCTCTTACTGTTTTCCTTTTTGGGCCTTACAGTGTGAGAAGATCAAGATGACCCAGTGGGCGTCAGCATGATCAACAATCACACTTTTTTTTTCCGTTTATGTAAAGCCTTGCGCTGTTTCAAATGTCCTGTTTCATTTCACGGCAAAGAAAAAGTGCAGAGCCGAGTCAGGCGCGATTTGTTGAACCCTGAACAAACTTCCATCCATCCGTCCACCGCGGGGAGGTCACGAGGAGAGAAGAGATTCAGAGATAAATCTGCTGTCTGAAGAGAATTTTGCTGAAGCAGATCTCCCCTACTTAATCGGTACAGTTTTCTCTGTCTGACCATCTATCTCCACCTCCCCCACACTCAGAAAAAAACATTTCACTTATCGGGATTTCTGATGTGTTCAAGTGCCTTTTCTGAGTTTAAACTTTCCATTCACTAAAGCCTCAAGCATTCATACAATGTGTCCCCTTCCCTTGAGAGGAAAAAAACTCGAAGAATGATGCACCTCAATATTGTTCCACACACACACAAACACACCTTAGAATAAGCCTGGCTGGTTTAGTGCAGCCCTCAGTGGAGCCATGACTGGAGCGAAGCCGCCATTCCCGCCCGCCACTAACATCACACACTTCTGACAGCTAATTCAAGCTCTGCTCAGGGGACAGTGGCAGTTAAGTGATGTGTGCCTGTTCATGTGTGTATATATATGTGTGTGTGTGTGTGTGTGTGTGTGTGTGTGTGTGTCCTAAACCCTCCGGCCATTTCTGTCAGGTTTATCCCTGTCAAAGGCACAACAGGGTTTCTCCTCCTGCAATGGCCATTTAGGGATGCAACCTCTTATTTCCCTCACACTCACACGCACACATCCATATAAATATATACACACACACACACACACGCACGCGCACACACACAGCACCTCTAGCTGAGACCCCTGGCCTGCTCTGATCCTGGTGGCAGATGGAATTAGCAGTAATTACGAGCTCATTAACTCCAGCCTCTTCTGTAATCCCCTGTAATGCCCAAATACTGTTGTGTGTGTGTGTGTGTGTGTGTGTGTGTGTGTGTGTGTGTGTGTTTTGTGGATATGTAGCATACAAAAGTACATCTATCACGCATTATTCCACTCATCATGGAAACTGGACAGAGAGGAAATAATAAATAACACTAAAGAGGAAATTAATTCCTTTGTTTAGTGTGTACCCAACGGCGGGCCGCTTGCGCAATCTCCTTTTTAATTGGGTCTCGTCAATGATTTACTGTAAGTGTTTAACGATACAACGCAGCAGAGAACCTGTATTGGGTGGCTAATTAAAAGCCACTTTTAATGACAGATTTGTTGCTAATTATTCTACAAGTGCCCCCAGCATCCAGACAACAAGACGACATCATTAAAAAGCTGCAGAATCAGTTATTTATCAGTGAGACGAAATGTCAGCACAGCATGTACAACAGTGCCACTTGAAGAAGAAGAACATACCATCACTACTAAAGTGGAGCAGATGGCTTATGATTTATGGAAATAAGTAGCTTAAGTAGCCACTTGTAATCAATCTGGCTGCATGTTAAGTACAACTACAGGTAATGTACAGTACAACTACAGTGTGTCTGCAGTGGGTGGGTGGATAGTCGCAGGCTTATGTGTCAAGAGTAATTTGAGACACTCAAGATATAATAAGAGCTTAGCCAGCAGAGGGAATTCTTTCATGGCCCTATATGGTGCTGCAGTGATGGATAATCCCACCAACACAGCATCTTATCGGCCTTTGTCACCTATAGATTGTTTTGCAGGTTCAGCAAGTGCGAAAAATACCTCACGAGCTTCTCTTCTCTTTTATTTTTCACACACGTTTGATAAGGAAATATTGTTTGTACTCCACCAAGGTGATTCACTGATCTGTGAGTGTTTCCTGGTGATAAGCTGCTGGAGTGGTCCAGGGACCCATATTGTTAGCCATCTGTGCACACTGACCATATTTTCCTTCTTTCTTTCGCTCTCATCAGGTAGACGCCCGATCACACATATTTGATGACAGTTCACACACACACATGATCAGCGTGGGGTTTTTTTATTGCGTGATTTTTCACACTGTGCAGACCCTTTGTTTTTTTCTTTGAATTTCTCACATGGTCAGTGCCGCCACGACTGTGTCTGAGAAAAGAGAAACTGACAACGGGTGTGGCCGATCACACTGCTCTTGCAGTGCAGATGAGTCACTTTGTGTTGTGAGTGTGTGTTTATACCAGAGGCATTGTGAGCAAACCGACAGTTGGGTTTAGATCCTGTTTTACGTGTCCAGACTAAAACCCGGTACAGGATGCTCAGCGACTTCTTGAATCTCTTGTTTTCTTTTCACGGTTGACCTTTTTACTGTAGTTCATCTTTTATTCTTTATAACCTGACTGTCAAGCTTTGCTGTCATCATCATCATCATCATTCATGCAGCTTTACACCTTTTTAGTGGCATGGTGGCCTTTTCTATACGAGCAGATGCGTCCACTCACTGTCCAACAGAGGCCAAATCTCCTGCTGTTTACTTCCTCTTCAGCTTCATCTGAGATGTATCTGCCAACACTGAGTTTTACACCCAAGCAAATACAATGCGTTGCTCACAAATTGGCCATTTCTCATCAGTCACTTGCTCACATATTTTAGTCTTTAGAAAAATTTAATGGCTTCAGCAGCTCTTTCATGCGTGCCCCCTCTGGTTTCTGAGCCGACTGCCCAGTGCCAGTCTGGCAGTGCCCTACTTTCCGTTTGCCTGAAAAGGCATCACTACAACCAGGAACCCGTCTGATTTAGCCATTTTGGGTTCTACCATGTGACACTGTGGATTTTAATAGGAATGGAAAGTTCCTGTCCACTGAAGGACTGCAGAAACACTTTCCATCCATTTACACAAGTGCGAGAGGCTGCGTCCAAATATCACCCTGGATAGGACGGGTTTAACCCCGTGAGGGAACAAAAAGTTGAACCATTTAGTGAATCTGTCTTATATTATTCACAAGCCCCAGAGCCTTTTTTTTACATTCCTGTTTCAGTATCTTTTTGTTCTTTCTCTAAAGTAACACCCTCCAACACTCCTTTATATTCTTATCTTATCAGCTCCAGCAGGTTTAATAGTCATTTTCTTTGCCAGCTTCTGATTGGCCACATCACATTAGCATTGCAGCTTGCAAGCAGGGACATTACTAAGCATTCAAAGCAAAGGAATGTTCTGCTTTTTGTTGCAAAGTGACATGTAATCAGATTACAATGACGATAATGACATTTTGTTCCTCCTTGTTATTGATCTGGTGTGTGTGTGTGTGTGTGTGTGTTTGCATAAGTGCACTAACATTCTGTATAATGTGCATTGAATATTGATCAGGTAATTAGCTAATTGTTTGTAGTATTCCCCTCAATGTCAGGGTCTCCTCCAACCATCACGATTCATCTAAACAGGACAGGAGAGTCACATTCCTTCCAGATAGCCTCCATGCAGTTCTAACAAATGTTTTGATTTGATGGAAAGCTTATCAACAAAAACTGTTAAGTCTGCTGTCTGGGGCTGGCAAGACTCCAACTCCCAGCATGCACTGCTCCCATAAACCACAGGCAGAGCTGCTTTGTCTCTGCAGTCTTCCTTCTGGATCTGCTGTATCTCTCTCTGTCCTTCTTCCATCACTCGATCTCAGAGAGGTCAGGGAGAGGAGAGGAGAGGAGAGGAGAGGAGAGGAGAGCTTTCATAAAGAGCAACAAAAAAAAAAAGACCATTCACGTTAAGATCAGAGCAATTAGCTCCATAGTCTGAATAGAGAAAGAACACAGAGGCCTCTTAATAGACGCCAGCTATTTAGCTCAGCAGCGGCTATTCAGCTATTCTCCCGATAGCTTGTGAGGCTCAGTGTTTGTGTGGGTGTGCCGGTCCTCTCCACAGACTATAAGGAACAAAGAAATCATGTTTCTGTGAAAGGAGGATGTTGTTTATATTGACCACCGTGACCTTTACAAATCCAGAGAAATATTCCAACCATTTAAAATATTTTTGCCGCTTGCTTAAATTATTCTTGCTTTTCCAAGAGATGATGAGATCTCAAGTTTGCTCTGGACAGATGACACGCTGCAGAGTGCCTCGCTGTGGCTTTTCTCCTTTTCAAGTTGCAGTTATAGCAGGAAACCACTTGTGTGCAGCTGGCTCTGAGTGGTAGTATAGTCAGTGTGTCCATGTGGCATATTCTCAGCTCAGTGGGATGCTGTGTGGAAAAAAAAAACAACAGTCAGGTGAAGTGAAAAATGAGCTTAATCAAGCGCATCTCAGCCTAATTGACATTTATTGCATCCCAAATCGAATCAACATTGATATTTATTTTACTCACAGAATTACTGTCATACGATAGCATTTTATACCCTCCCCCCAGCTGTGTTCCTGTAGCTCCAGATCAGCTGTAAAGTCACAAAAGGACAATGAAATGTAAGCACACTTCTCACCCTGTACTTCATAGACATCTTCCATTTTCAGATTCAAATTTCTAGCGTTGCTTTTCAGAGGAACATATGCTGTAAGTTATTAAGCTAAAAATGGTGCTTGACAAAACTGGTGCTTGCTGAGCATTAAAAGAAGTGATGTAGATGAATGGGGTGTTAATATTATCCCTGGGTCTTTCAGCCCCTGCTGTAAAATAAAAAGAGATAAGGCAAAGCGAGGAGAGATTATAACAGAGGGAGAGATGAGAGATGATCCTCTTCACTCTTGAGAAGTTGAGGAAGTTCTTCTTAACAGCACTTTCTGCTATAGCTCTGTCTTTTTTTTTATGCTCGTCATTTCAGTTCTCCCTCGTCTCCCCATGCGCCACTTCACCCTTTTTCTTTTAAGTGTCCTTGTATTTCATCGCCCTCTTTTCAAACTCAGTCTTCCTTTTATCACACTCTGTCGAAGACTGTAGAAGAGCTGGATGACAGTGGATCTACTTTAGCCGCATACCAGCTCACACTGATTGAGGATATCAGGTTTTGGCCGGGAAATCAGAAAATTCCACCTCAGCCAAAAACCTTTGGACCGACTTGGAGAGACAGCGTTTCACAAAAATGCACTTCCATGAAGCTTAAGATCTTCGGCAGATATCTTTTAAAGTCTTTTGGATCTTGGGTGAATATTTCCGACTCGCACATCTGAGAAGCACTGGGTCAATGAACTCCGACTGAACAAAACTTTGTGTGCATCAGACTGACGGAGGTTTAGCTCACTGCCAAGAAGGTCGCACTGAAAGTCACACACAGATAAACTGAGGTTCATTTTTGCCCACACATCCCTTCATCTCGTTTACTTCTCACATCTCACAGCCTCATGAACATCTCTCAGTCTGATAGGTTTTTATTGTATGAGGCACAATCAAAAAAAAACTTGCAACTCACAGTTTCTTCTTTGTGATTTTATCCCCCTTATCTACAATCAAGATAATCTCATTCATAAATCAGATGAAATCATCTGTATTCATTCATCCATATTCCATTTAGCTGGTGCTCGTCATGCTGTTTGACCTCTGACCTCGCCTCTCTTTTCCGGGGATTCTTGTTTTCACATCTGTCGGCTGAGTGACACCAAACCCAGCAGAGACGGTGTTTGTTCTGCTTCCTATCAGATCTGAATTATTCATCAGAGAGTGTGTTATCATTCAGGGAGGCACCGGTGGACAGGCAGATAGCTCTGAAGTGAATAACAGGATATGAAGAGGAAAGGTAGCGCTTCAGAGAGGTGCAGGTGGTGGTAAACCACGGCTGTGTCTCCCAGAAGGAGGTTTGTCTCAGGTATTGTGTTCAAACAAATACAGTCTGAGATTTGTATATGTTTGTACTGCAGGGTAAAGAGAAATCAAGTTTGAAACCGAAATGATTATTCATAATGGAAAAGCTGTCTCCTTTTTACACAGTTGGTAAATCTCTGGATATTTTATTAGAGGACAGTGAAGTAGTCTGGCAGTTGAAAAGGTATTTCCTCATGTTTTCAGTGCAAAGATTGAGTTTTATTGTGAAATTAGGTAAACAGCTTCAGGAGGAAAGGCTATCATGGTGGATTTTTTTATTTCAGAAAATATTTATTTGAGATCTTAAGTTTCAAAATTACAATCTGTCTTTTTTCTGCCTTGTTTCCAGAATAAAAAAGCCAAGTGAAAGTGTAACATCCCACTTCTGTTTGTTGTTGTTTCTGATTCAGACAGATAGTGTAGGTCGGCTCTGCGGATGCGTCTGGGCCTATCTTAAATTTGCCCTTAATCTGACTCTGGCACGTAAACAGAGCAGCGTGACGGTCGCTTCAGACGTAAAACCTCGTCTGCTCTTTTTTTTGTGTCCACAAGATATCCACAGGCCAGACAGGGAGGGCTTTCCCCTTCGCCCATCTCTCCCCCTCCGATCCCCGCCCGCTATCAACTCCCCCCGGGGGTACAGTGTGACCCATACAGGCACCCAACCGGAAGGCCCACACTGCTTTCTCTCCCCTCCATCCTCCCCTGTAGCACACTATATATGACCTCATTAAGCAAGCGCTGCCCTTTTAACTTACTTTACAGTGTCATACACATCAGTCTGACCTATTGACCCTAATGAGAGAAAAAACCCAACCCCCTAACTTCCTTAACACGACCTATTTAATGTATACGAGCACATGGGAATGTATCCAACACACCTCACACATGTGCTCCTCTTCCTCTTTCCACAAGTCAACATGTTGAGCCATTTGTTCCTCTTATTTCTTGAGCTTTATGTAACAGGATTTGTCCTGTCACTGTATATTTAAAGATTTTTTTTTTAGACAGAAAATGGACATAACTGAAAAATCCAAATCAACAGTGATTGGCCTTGTATACAGCTCAGATTTTTAACTTAAAATGGAATGAAATCAGATTTTGCTTCAGAGGTATTCAGGTCAATAATACTTGTATGACACCTTAAAAATCACTAGTCATTTCATTTAAAAGGAGAGAATTCTGCAAACCTAAAATAAATTTACAGTTTACACGATAGGGCAATGTGGCGACTAGAAAATAAAATAATAAAAAGAACAGAAACTGGATTAAAGTAAATAAAGTAGTAGATTTAAGAAACTAAATCTTAATAAAAGTCACACAAGTGTACTGTAATTGAGGGAAGTCATTGAAAACTTGTCACAATTTTTAGAACTGTCGAGATAATCAATTTAATTTATTTATACGTTTCATAAAATGTCATTAAAAACACACTGAACATTACAAATTATAAAATAATACTCAAACGTATCACCAATATCGTAGGTTGTAATCTTCCTTCAAGTGTGACCTTTGTTGATATCATTTTCCATTATTAAAAGTAAATACAGAGAACCACTGTAACCTGTTTGTGTCGGGCACATCCAGCTTCTCTCGAGGAAAAAGTGGAACAGTGAAGTATATTTCTGCCAAGTGGACTAACTTCACAGTCCTGACACAGTCCTCTGTGCACTCGTGGGCGCATGCATCACCAGTGTATGTTCCTCGCTGCTATTTTTATGTGTGTGGGTTGAGATGATGTCGAGAGCGCTCCAAATTTCACTTTGCCAAGTGTTTCAGCTCATTGCACGGTTAAAGTTGGGTATTCGGAGCAGACAGCGTTCTAATTGAGGTCTCTGTGAATATTTAATCAAAAGGCAAAGTGGAAGACATGGAGCCAAGTGAGCCAGCCGCTGGTGGTAATGAAGCTTTTGGTAGTTGGTGCAGTGAAAATACTCGAGGAGACATTGGGTTAACTGACGCTTTGCCTTTTCTTTGGTCAAATACAGTGATTGATCTCTGCAGGGAAAGGGAATAAGCTGATGTACTCCTCTGTAGTTGGTGCAGTGTCTTGATCAAGGACACTTTGATAAAAGCAAATGCTCCATCCCATTGGGACTTAAACTCAGACTGACCCGCTGAAGGAGACTCCCAGGCCACAGCCCAACGGTGTGCACCAAAAATAGAAGAGAGTACGCCTCTGTCATCCGTCTGGGATTTAACCTAATTACTGCAGTACTGTAACAAAGATGAGCTGTTGTAACGCTGATGAAATCTCACCTTTGATCACAGATGGCAGTGCATTTGTTTGTTCTAACAAATTTCCCAGCTTATCACAGTGACACTGCTTTTACACTACATTTCAATTGATATGTCATTTCTATCATCAACAAAAGAAAATGTGCAACTGCAGACTATTCATTCTCTTGGCTACAACAACATTTACCATAACTGTTCGATCACCTGAACTCATGCACCTCTTTATTGTGTCCATTTCAACTGAATTCATAGTTAATGTTATTTAACACTGACAATTATTATTTTATTCACCCACTAATCCATTAGACTTAGCAAACTATTTTAAAGTTATTCAGTACTTCAGCTATCTATTTCTAACTCTTTATTACTATAAGCTAGAAATTGAAAAATCTTGACATTCTTTATTTATTTTACTTTGACCATTTATCCATAACTTTTAGCTAATTGTTTAAAATTGTTCTTGCTTCCCAACCGATTTCTGTGCACTCTCGATTGCATTATGTGGTGTTCAAGTGTAATGTGAATATATTTTTTCCATTTTTCCAACTACTCTCCAGTGTGTATACATCAACATTCAGCTGGGAATAGTTTTAATACGAACTATTGTCATTGTTTCTTTTAGTTGGGATGAGAGCAGCTCCATCAGCAGTGGACTAAGTGACGGCTCGGACAACCTGAGCTCCGAAGAGTTCAACACGAGTCCCACTCTCAACTCCCTCCCTACCACTCCCATTGGTTCCCGCAGAAACTCCACCATTGTGGTAAGTGACACACACACATGAGCAGACCATGCACACACGCATCTGTCTGGCAGCAGTGTGTTTGTGTTGGTTACACTGGTATCGATTAAGCTCTTAATCCACTGAGGTATTGATGAGGTCCTGAATGATGTGTCAGTGTGCGGAGGACACACCACAAGCTGCAGCTGAAACAAAGCCTGATTAAGTATTCTATGCACATCCGTAATATTTATCACATCTGCAGCGATCGATGTTTGCCGCAACACTCGCACTGCATGCTGGGCATCTGCATTGTTTCACGAGGTTCCCTGTTGGTCACATGTGGAGTTTTAGAAGTGTGTTAAGAACAACATTTTTATGTTTAGACTTATTTTAGAGGTTTTTAGAGATAAAATGATCAGCTCGTGTTATTGTAGACATATTTGTTTTTCATTGATCAATACTAATCCATAACAATGAGACCTTTTTGATTAATCCAGAAATATAATATGTCATAGATTTAAAGTTCTGGGACTCTTTTTGTAACTAGAGATTTACCCACCTAATTAAGCTGATTAAATTAGCATTTAGGTGGTACACAGTTGATTTTTTATTTTTCTCACAATGCATCAACATGTATGCATGTTGTGTGTGTGTGTGTGTCTGATTTAGGTCACACCTCCGCAATGTGGTTTATATGACTAATGTAGTGGGAGAGAGAAGGAATCAGGGTAACCATAGCAACCAAAGCACAGGGATGCTGTGAGTGCAGGCCTTTGTCTTCACCCATATACTGAAGTACAGGTCTAGAGCACAGCCATCTGCGCGTACACACACACACACACACACACACACACAGCCATCTGCAGTCCTGCATCCGGGCCAACGAGCCGGAAGAACCGGGGCACCTCCCTCCACGCCTAGTTTCAGGAGTCATAGCAACCATTACACCCCGTGGCATCATTGCCATGGCAACCACCCGTCACATCATCATGCACCCCACATTGTCTAATACACATGGCTCTCTGTCTTCTCAGCTGATGTTTTCTCTTTGTCTTTGTGTCCTGAAGCCATTCCTCTGTCTGCCGTTTCCCTTTTTTTGTTCCTGTTGATTCTATTTTCTGAATCCATCCCTCATCTTTCCCACATGTTGTATAACATACTCAACTGGGACATGAGAGTGGAGGAGAAAGAGATCATGAAAGAAAGGGGGTGCAAAAAGGATGTGTTTGAGAGAGGACCAGAGCCTTTGTAATGGATTTCCTCATTTCAGTATGGGCTGTGTGTGAAGAGAAAACACTGTTGGTCAGTGTGTGTGTGTTTTTGTGTGTGTGTGTGCACACCTACCTGCCTCACTGTCTGTCTGTCTGTTTGTGTGTTATCCATGTTTTGTCACAGCTATCTGGCCAGATGTGTATCTCACCCCCTCTCTGTTTCAATAATCAGGGAATGTGTGTGAGGAAATGACAATGTTTTATCAACAAGGCCTGGTCAAACAGGACACACACACACACACACACACACACACACACACACGTACATACAGTACACACTCAGGCACATCTCCTCCTCCTCCTCGTGTCATGTGAACCTGCCCATGGGGTCTATTTGTTTTAATAAAAAAGGAATTCAGCATATGAGTACTCCTTAAAATCACTGGGTGCAACATCCTGAACTGGCACACACACACACACACACACACACACACACACACACACACACACCTACATGTTCA
>OOFC01029559.1:0-11969 GCA_900323345.1 Pseudochromis fuscus | reverse complement strand
GACAGAAACACACTGCCGAAGAAAGGTTTAAGGTAAGTGTGCATACAGCTACACACCTTTACACATCACACTGTCAGGCAATGATAGTTCGTGATAAATAGTTCACAATCCTTTAATTACACACAGACACAGACACACACACACACGGTGATCTCATTGATAAGATTCAGGTTGTAGTAATCCTGGCCACGAGGACATAGAAGATCATTTCTGTCACTCATACTCCAAAAACCCTGCGGTGATCTCTTCAAAATTGTATCTCATTGTGTCCTACTGGCAACATTTTGTGTATTTTTCCACCATGACACTGGCTTTGTCCACTTCCTGTAGTTTCAGCGGTGCCTCCCAGCCTGAGGAGGAAGGGAAGGAGAAAGGAGAGAGGAGGCACTCTCATACTATTCTCAGTATGACCGACTCGCTCACGCTTCCACTTCTGTCCTCACCCACCTCCCTGCCCCGCACCTCCAAGACCAGTATGGGTGTGTATATGCACATGTGGACAAGCACTTGTTACATATTTGCATCTATCCATTGATGACTCTCTTCCTGACCTCTGTGTTCTCTCCACAGTCCCCAGCCCTGTTGGTGGACCTCCGAGGATGACTCGATCCAACAGCATCCCGACACACGACGCCTCGATGGAGCTGTATGGGGCGTCGCCGCTGGGCAGCACACTGTCGCTGGCTGAACGCCCCCGCAGCATGGGAATGGTTCGCTCCGGGTCCTTCAGGGACAGAGAACCCAATGATGAAGGTGAGTCACCTGGCTTGTTGTAACATCTGTTTGACCTCACGTCTGTTTTCTAAATCAGCCGCTTATTGTTTCTTTGGTTTGTTTGTTTTGTTCTTCACGCTCCAGTTCATGGGTCTGTGCTCTCGCTGGCATCCAACGCCTCATCCAGCTACTCTTCGGTGAGTGTGGGCGACATGCAGACTCAGGTAGCTACAGTTCAATGTGTGTGGTGTGTGTATGAGTATGGATGTGATGCAGATGATGACCTTGTTGTAAACAGCACACTCCTCTCCTCTCCTCTCCTCTCCTCTCCTCTGTGTCTTATCTAACCTCTTAACTTGTCTTCCCCTATCTTTCCAAGGCTGAGGAAAGGATTCAGGGAGAGGTAAGTGTTTTCTTTCCTGCCCCTTTTCTCCTACTCCTTCGTTTCATCTCTTTCTTTCCTTTCATCCATCACTCTCATCCCTCGTCGTTGTCTGTGGGAGAACAAGCCTGTCATTCATTTCATGAACGCCATCCACTCGAGCCACTCAGTTATCAGCTTGATCTTGTGACTATTTTACAATGCAGCATTCCTTCTTTTACCTTCACAGCAAATCCGCAAGCTGAGGAGAGAGCTGGAGTCGTCCCAGGAGAAGGTGTCCAACTTGACCACACAGCTGACAGCTAACGTATGTACTGTTTGCCTTCTACCTTCTTAATCATTAGGGCAAGTTCCCTTTTGCGTAAAGCATCTTGAGCATTAATCTTAGTAGTTTCTTTAAGTATATAGTCAGATAAATCTTTTTTAAATTAGGAAAGAGTTAGGGACTCTGTCTCTTCCAACCAACCCACTTGAATGGCACTTGAGCATCATCGTCATTTCACCTTTCACCTCGAGGCAACTAAAGAATTAGTGGTAGCCCCTCCCTCTAATTTTACAGCCCAGTACTTGTCAATCATCTTGATGAACTGTCTGCCCGGTGACAGCTGCCTCGAGGCTGAAGTAACTGATACTCACACAGGCACCGAAAGTGTCCAACAAGCAGGCGAACAAGGACCAGTGCGTGGGTGCCTTCAGCTTTGTTCTCATGCTTTTAAAATTTTAGATGAGCACAGAGTGATAGGTGTTCAACAACACAACACAACACAAGGAATTTACCCTTCACACAAAAGACACACAAAGATTTCAAATGCATGCTGTGGTATGCCAGTCATAGATCATTTCTGTGCAGCCGCAGCACATTTCCTATCCACGCTGGGTCTGAATTATGCTAACCTCTTCTTGAACCCCCACACTCCTCTACCCCCACCCTCGAAACCACTTAGCTTCACCACACATGCAAACACACACACGCACACCCAGGTACTTCGCCCTTTCCCTCCTCCAAGGTTGTTCCTGTGCGACCACCCCGTCAGCGTTTTCATTTTACCAATTGCAGCCATAAAACGCAGGCATTATGCATGGCTTCATACAGCACACATCAATCAAGTGTGTCTGTTTCTTCCCCAGAGGTTTTTCTTTTTCATACCATCTGACCTTACCATGTGACGCCAGTGAATAGACGAAACAGATGCAGGGAACACAACATGATTATGGGCTGGATTAATGACTGGGCTGCAGCCATTATTTTACTGTATTAATATATTCTGTAAAGGAGAATAGAAAGTAATTTTCTCGTCCTCCTCTGGGCTTAGGGGAGGTGTGTGCAAGAGAGAGATTAGGGAGGTGGGAAATTTTCCACAGAAGACATCCTGTTCAGCTTTCGTGTTTTATTCAGCTTTTTAGCGCCTCATATACCGAGGATAAAGAGACAGAGAAAATCTGTTGAATCTGTTCCTGTATGAATTGGGGTTTCATTAGTCTCCCCTGCACTTCATCTGCTTCTAAATGATGCTCTCTCAAGCCAGTTATATGAGTAAATACCGGTGTGTTTGTGCCTCGTTGATGTCCTAGTAAATACACCTACCTTTGTTTTTCTTCTTTTTTAAACAGGCAAACCTGGTGGCCGCCTTTGAGCAAAGTTTGGCGCTGATGACAACACGGCTGCAGAGTCTGTCCATAAGCCACGAACAGAAGGTACCGTCAGTGCTGCACTTTTAAACACACACACACACACACACACACACACACACACATTCCAGCTGCTTTCTTGGATCACTGAATGTAGGTTAGAGGCCCGGGCTGCAGGGTGCGAGTGGAGCACATCAATGAATTAAAAAAAACAAACTCTTAAGGCTGAATGATGAGCTCGACTCAAACAGCTTGCACGTGCGCTCACTCTAAACATCACATTCCTGCATTCTTCTGCCTTTGTATCTGTTTTTGGTGTGAATGAGCTGATTGGTGCCGGAGGCGGTGTTCGGCGTGTAAATGTGAGGAGTCTCTCCCAGCGCTTCATGCCTTGCTGCTCCCCCTGAAAGCCCTGTCTAGACCGCTCCAGAAGAAGTCTTTGTTGTTTGTGCCAGTGCACTGACCTGTGCAGCTCAGCCTGGGGTGCACACTCTTTAACCTTGAGGAGATGGGCCGGGCAGCTCCATTTAGAGAGGAGTGGGATCAACTTTACACAGACAATAAGCGGCACAGAGAGACTCTGTTGTTCTGGACTCTTTGTCCTTTTGAACTGTTCACATTGTGAGAGGGATCAAGCCCACCAGGTGTATGAGAGCATGCTGTTTGTTTGAGTTGCAGTGCGTGACTGAAAACTTCAAACAATATTATCCCTACTTCAAAAAACAGGAATATATCTACTTTTGTTTTATATATTGAAAAAAATAGTAAAGATCTAGTAAAATTATCAATTTTTTGAATCATTCTTTCAAATTCACTATGTTGTGCGTCACATACAGTAATAAAATGTGTGCTAATGTGCTACATTGCTGCACAGGAATAAAAAAGATATTTAACACATATAATTAGTAAAATGTGATGGACTATTAATTACTTTTTTTGGAATAATGAGGAGGCTATTTGAATTTCTTTCCCATTTTTGGCTCCTCTGTCACTTACCAGAAACATTTTCTGAGTTGCATAAAATTCCCATTAACGACATAATGCAGTATCGTATCTTTTTAAAAGCTTAATCAAAGCTGCTACTCATCTCTGAGTAGCATTTACTGCATTTCCAAACCAATCTACCCCAGCCCAGCTGTCTGACCTTTACTAAATGTTTGTGCAGGACTCCGAGCTGTTGGATCTGCGGGAGACCATCGAATCTCTGAGGGCCAGGAATGAAGAGGCGCAGGCCGTCATACAGGGAGCCTTGAACAACCCAGATAACATGAAAGGTGTGTTAATCAACCAGCTAATCTTTCTGTCTTTTCCCCTTCTCCCTGCACATGTGTCAATATTTTATTTTGTTTGGTTTTCCAGACATGCGTATTCGACGTCAGAACTCGTGTGAGAGCATCTCCAGTCTGAACAGCCTGACCAGTATGTCGAGTGTCGGCAGCTTAAAGGACCAAGATGCCAAGAAGAAGAAGAAAAAGAGCTGGGTAAGAAACTTGTCATGTGATGTTCTCCTCACAGCCTGATGTTTGTCTGTTTATTCTCCTTCATGAAAATGACAAAGCAGCATGGATGACCAGTCTTTTCCTCCTCTGTGTTGTGTTATTTTGCTATTTCAGGTCTTTGAGGTGAGTGCAGTCATTGCGTCCCTATAATGCCGCTATAATTTTCTGTTACACAGCATGATGGACCATCTAAAACTGCAGACCTCAAGTATTCTCCATCTCTGCTGATTGACCTCTTACGCTACTCATTGGCTGCCTGTTCCCTGAATATTGAATTTGAGTAGATGGCTATAATGCAGTTAGAGAGGCAAACAGCAGACCTGATGTTTCATAAATAAGTGGCGTTTTCAGCTGAATCATAAATATTTATTAAGTGTAGTTTTCTATTATGTTTCACCTCATTTACACCATGCCTTACTGTGTATTTTATTCTCCAGTAATCTGTGTATTGTTACCAACATCCAGCTAAACCACATAAACTTTGCTGACTAAATCTACTTTAACTGACTGTAACTGTGACAAAGTTTGAGAAAATGACAGCTTAAAGGAATAGTCCTTTTTATTTAAAATTCAGTAATACCTTTTTGATGTTTATTAATTAAATATGAAGCCAACACCAACCACAAAGACTGGACACTGGATTACACAGTAACAGGTTCAGTTTACCAGCACCTCTAAAGGTGACAGGTTAACATATATGTTTTATTCAACACTAATTCTGAGCTATAAAAAAAAAGAAACTATTCCTTTAATGTTTAGCATGTCTGTAATTAATAATTCTAACCCTTCCTTCTTTTTTGACAACTGGATTATAAATGCAGTATTTCACTAATTAGTTGGTCTGAGTCTCAATTTATCTTTCTGCTCTTGTGTTTTCGTAGCTGAGGAGCTCCTTCAACAAAGCCTTTAGCATTAAGAAAGGCTCCAAAACCTACTCAGACATCGAGGAAATCGCCACCCCCGACTCCTCAGCCCCCAACTCCCCAAAGATGCCTCATGAAGGGGTAGAAGGAGGAGAGAACCAGCCTTCATCCTTCCAAACCTCCACCTCTGCCACCTCCTCTGTGTAAGTACACAAACACCTCCTCCTGCTTTTAGCTCAACAGGGAGTCGGGCAGTTTAGCCTTTATGTTTGTGTTGCCTCTGATGAGAGCGTCTTGGTCCCTGCAGGATCATGGAAACCACAGAGGAAGGAGACAGCGAGGAAACGTCTGTCTCAGAGTTACGCTCAGAGCTCTGGGTGAAAGAGAGAGAGCTGACAGACATCCGACTAGAGGCCTTAAACTCTGCACATCAGCTGGAGCAGCTCCGAGAAGCCATGAACAACATGCAGGTTTGTTTGGTGACCATGTCCATCAAAGTGTGAGCGGCACTGCAGTGTGTTGATACATTTTGAAGTCCATTTGCTCGTCTTTTAGTCAACGGTGGAGAACCTGAAGGCGGAAAATGACCATTTGAAAACAGGAAGTCAGCCCCATCTCCCCAGCTCTGGTCCCACCTCCTCCACCTCCCAGCCTTCAGGCCTGGCCTCCCTCCTGGGGCCCTCGCTGAGGCAGCCGATGAGCATGTCCCTCACCAAGTCCTTCAGCCTCAGTCTGAATGATTGTAAAGATCCAGGTAAGAGAGCGACACAACCCTCTGTAACATTTAGCTGGTGTATGTGCAGTATTTATTTATCCCTGGTTACATCGTCTCCTTCAGAAGTGTCTCTGGGTGACACCCTGAGTGTGTCTTCCCAGCATGAGGAAGGGTGTGCACGAGTGCTGGTCCGTATTGGAGATCAAGCAGAGGTAAACACATTTAACAGTCACGACATCAATAAGGTCAACAGCTTTCAGTCAGGACAGTCTACAGATGTGTGCTCCTCCCCCCTCTGTCTCTGCAGGACAGTAAACAGCAGCAGGACTTCTACCTGGGCTCAGTGCCGCTCAATGCAAGGACAGACTGGGCCTGTCTGGACTCCCTCATAGCTAAGACCTTCAAAGTAAGTAAAATCTTGTCCTCTTGCTGTGATTTGGATGCTCAGTCTTCACAGATGTTAAAGACTGAAGGTTGCTTCACTGGTGTTTGAGACTCTGTGGTTATTTACTTTCTGTTCAGGACTACTTAAATCAAGTGGACCCGACAGCCAGCCTGGGTTTGACCTGTGACTCCCTGCACATGTACCAGCTGACCCAGGGGGGACAGAGGGTGATCGGAGGGGACAAACCCCAAGCTTCACCGTATCGATGTGTTGGCAACGGTCCCGCTCGAATCTTTGTCACCTTAAAAGGTTGGAAGATATGAAAACCACATACCAAATGATTTCAGTTTTTATGATGGATCTTTTTCTGACCTCATGTAAGTGTCGATGAATGACATGTACATGAGGTCTGTGCTCTCTTGTAAGCAAATCACACTCAAAATGTGAAAATATTGTCTGAATATCTTCTAAAAAAAGATCAAGATGATAATGATTTAAACATGTAATAAAAATAATCAAGTAATTTTTTAAAATTTTTTACCTTGTCTAGCCCAAGTAAAGACATTAATTTTAAGTATTGGAATTAATGTACTATTAGTCAATTGATGTTGGGATGGATGGAAATGTATTTTAAAGAGGATTTTAAGTTTTTCGTTTTTTTTAGTTTTTATTTTAACTCCTGCCCTTTGTGTTTCTCTTGTGTCTGTGCTCTCTCTAGGTCTCAGAGAAAAATGTGTTGACTCACTGGTGTTTGAGACTCTGATTCCTAAGCCCATGATGCTGCACTACATCAGCCTGCTGATGAAGCACAGGCGTCTGGTGCTGTCTGGGCCCAGCGGGACAGGAAAGACGTACCTCGCTCAGCGTCTGGCCCACTACCTCCTGCAGCGCAGCAGGACCGACTCAACAGAGGCCGAACACGAGACCTGTCCACTGGGTCGCACTGCAGCCGTCACCTTCAACATGCACCGTCAGTCACAGAAGGTAAAAACACGACTCCGTTCTCTCTTCTCTTATAGACAACTATGAATATGATAATTAACATCTCTCTGCTTTCACAGGAGTTGCAGCTGTATCTGTCGAATCTAGCAAATCAGATCGACAGAGAGAGCGGAGGAGAGCTGCCGCTGGCTGTTATCATAGATGACATCAGCGACTCAGCGGCCATCACTGAACTTGTAAACGGAGCGCTCACCTGCAAGTATCACAAATGGTGAGTTATTTCAAACAGTTTTTTAAAATCATATTTCTCTATAGAGTCTGCTTCTTGAAAGTTAAATATAATTTCCTCTGTGGATGTTTCAGCCCTTATATTATTGGAACAACTAATCAGCCTGTGAAGATGTCATCTAACCACGGGCTGCACCTCAGCTTCAGGTGAGATACAGTTCACCACATGTCCTCTGGGTTGTTACGTGTATAAACATAAAATAAAGCTCTCCTGGGGAGTAAAAAACACATCTCTGCCGTACGACCACAGGATGGTGATGTTCTCTAACAATGTGGAACCGGCCAACGGTTTCCTGCTGAGGTACCTCCACCGCAAAGCTGTGGAGGCTTACCAGGCAAAGGAGCAGGACTCGGCCCATCACCAGGCTCTCCTCTGTGTTCTCGACTGGATCCCTCAGCTCTGGTACCATCTGCACACGTTCTTGGAGAAACACAGCACTTCAGACTTCCTCATAGGTGAGATGCAGTGACTTAAGGCTGACCTAGGGATCCCTTTCTTGATACTCAAAGTATTTTAGTTAAGGAACATATTAATAAGAAGTGTTGGTTTCCTGTCAGGTCCCTGCTTCTTCCTGTCATGCCCAGTGTCAGTGGCAGAGTTCAGGCAGTGGTTCATTGACCTGTGGAACCACTCCATCATACCGTACCTACAGGAGGGGGCCAAAGACGGCATCAAGGTGAACATCCCCAACAGTGACACCATCCCAACAAAAAGCCATTATTATGTAGCAGTGCTGTTTTACAATGGACCTTTGTCTTCTCTCCTAGGTGCACGGACATAAGGCCGTATGGGAGGATCCAGTAGAGTGGGTGAGAGGCACCCTCCCTTGGCCCAATGCACAGCAGGACCAGTCCAGGCTCTTTCACCTACCTCCTCCCAGCATAGGTCCACCCAGTGAGGAGAAGAAGCCTCCAAAAGATACGCCTCCACCCAGCACACTGGAGTCAGACCCACTGGTGAGTGAACACTGTTGTGGGAGATATGCAAAAGACCTAGTAGTTGTGTGTCTGTGCATGTGTTTGCAGCCCTGCCGGACACATTGATCCGTAAATAACACAATATCAGGGTGCTGTAATGTTTGTTATCTTGGTAAAGCTGGTGGAGATTCATTCATTGTGTCATTTAAAGCTGCTCTGCTGTTAAATAATCTGAAAATTTGATGTGTCAGTGTTGATTTCTCAATAAATATTGACAGGATTTTCTGCGATTGCTTCAGAACGAGCTGTTTCCTGATTTAAATAATGTTAATTATGACACAGTGGAAGTAGGAAATGGTCAATTTGCATTAAAAAAAAAAGGCATTAGGATGGTAAATGGCTGATTAGGTAGATGCACTATTTCCTGTAAATTGCTGCATTTGTATAGAGTTTCTATCCAAAGTGATTATCCACCCACACACACTCACAGCCACGCATTGATCTCAGCAAGCTACCATGGAGGGTGCAGGCCTAGATGTTTCATGTCAGGCTGAAGGATTCCTCAACATGTAGCTGAAGCTAATTATACTTCACAATAATATTTCTCAAGTGTTTCTCTATAAGCTTGAGAAATGATTCACATCATATTTCAGGTCAGTCCAAATCGAACCCTGCAAAACCAAACAATTGTGTCTCACTCTACTCCTCTGTCTCCTCCTGCTGCACAGATGGCCATGCTGCTTAAACTCCAGGAGTCGGCCAACTACATCGAGTCTCCAGAGAGGGAAGGCGGTCTGGATCCAGCTCTACAGGCCACACTCTGAGCTGACTGTCAATAAAACAGAGGAACTATGGACTCTACATTACGGCTGACACCAGTGCAGTCCCAGTGAGAGTTTAAAGACTCGATAATGAACTTTATTGTGTGCTCAGTGAGCAGTTTCAAAGCTAAATGTAAAGGATCTACGGAGAGAGTGAATATGGACAAAGGGTTTGCTCTGCCCTGCTGTCAGAACATTGGAAAGACAATTTAAACTGCTTTCATAGGAAGCTGTGATGATCACGTCAGGGAAAGACATCGACTTGTCTTGTCTCTGCCTTCAGTTCGTCCCAGACGGGTTGTTGTTGTATCTGCAAGTGCATGGTGACCGGAATAGTATGATGCAAAATATTATCTATAATCCCTTTGATCGAGACCTGTTTGTTTCTTTTCTTTTCTTGTTCAACTGCCATAACCCTCACTACAACTATTGGTGCTTACAGGTTTTTTTTAAAGGCACATAATTCATCAAAAAAATAAAATAAAGATGTAACAGATTTCCCCCAGAAGTAGGAGCACCACTCGACAACAGCCAAAATGCACTTTATTTTCTACTTGTGATAATTGGATTTTTAGGAGGCTGTGTCAGTGACTGCGTTTCAAATGTTGAGGGGGAGGACGATCAGCTCGGCCAGACCATGTAGTTCATAGTAAATCCTGTAGATGGCAGCGTCTGTTGAACTCCTGCCTCTTCTGGTGTGCTTTGTGTCTTATCAAAGGTGCTCAGTAGATTACAACACACACTCAAAAACACAACTCTGGAAATGGCCTTGAATGTTTTTTCTTTCTTCTTTTCAGCTCCGCCATATTGTCAATGATCAGAACTGTGAACCTGTCAGAGTAACATGCATGAGTGAACAATGAGATGAAAAAGAAATCGGTTTCAGGATGGTTCTGTGACGAACAATGTCATCATCTGTGGAGTACTGATATCATAACCACAGAACATACAGTATTGTAAACACACAGAGGAGGAAAAAAAAAACATCTGCTTGTTTATCTAGTCTGCCAAATCGGCCTAACATTTCTGGCTATGCTTGCGTATATTCTGTATTTAGATATCGGTTTAAAAAAAAACAAAAAACACCAACTTCTCTTGTAAGAGCTGAGGATACAGCTTTGAAAGTCTTGATTTTGTAGGATTTTGTACTGAGTCATCTTCAACGATCGTCTGTATACAGTAATGAATCACCTATGATATACCCAACATGCCACTGAGTCTGAGAGGACAGCGAGGCGAACTGTGGTCGTGACTGTTTCTGTCATTTTTCACTCATCATCCCACAAGAGGAACTAAAAAACATTAGTTAAAAAAAAAGACAGATTTTCCTTCCTCGTTGCATTTGCTCTTTATATCTTTGATAACACATCATTCGATATCACACATTGTTTTTAAGTTACAGTAAGAATGAGTGATTTTCAAGTGGCTTCCTCCTGTTCTTTCCCTTCATTGGTTTGCACATAAAATATGTTAGGAAGTAGAAGAGTACAGTATTTATTGCTCACATCTTGACTGTTATTGAGATGAAGGAAGAGAGTATGAAAAAGAGGAGGAAACTGTAGGTAGGTAGAAACACTCTTAAACCTCTCAGCTCTGTGCCCGTCGACCCTGAAGTACCTCAGACTGCCATATTTTGTCCACATGTCCCTCTACTTTCCACTGAAGGTGCAAAGTAGAGACATGATGCCTAAGTCTTATCTGTGCCTGAAAACACAATTTGGCCTAAAGCTGCTTTTTCAGCTGCTACCACACAGAGGCCTCGATTTAGAGGAAACTATTTCCTCTCACCTACTCTGGTGTCACTTTAATGTTGATACCCAAGTCTGGGTGTGGAGTGGGTTATCGATTGGACCTTTGGTGGGTAATAATTATGATAGGCTGTTGGTAAAGATGATGTATGTGTCGGTTTACTCTGCGGTGAATGTGTATCATGACTCGACATCAGTGAGCGTGGGAAGCAGTGTGAGAACAGATATTAGAGATGTAACATGTCCCTGTTGTGTTCCCAAAGTTATCTTTCATTGGACCTACAGCATTTTTAAACCTTACCATGGGAGGGATTTTTTAATAACTGGATATCTTCCTCTTTTCAACATTGTTTTTAAGAGCAGACATTTGTTGTTTTGGGTTTTTTTTCTTATGCAAATATTTGTAAAGGGTTTCTTTCTCTTTTGTACATGACATCACTATTGTAAACACTGTAAATAGTCACTGCATCTGCGACAGCAATCACTAAAACTAAAGAGAGATCTAAGAGAAAGCTCGGCCCCCTGTGTGCAGGAAATGACGCGTCCGCTGTGGTTTTATTGTCTTCCTCCAGTAGGAAGGAGCACTTGGCTTAAAAGAAGTGGGCTTAATAATGGTTGTTTAACCACCATCAAACCCCATATGTCTAACATTCAGCGATGGACTCAATAAAGTCATGCCATTTCTTCACATCACTACCTGTCTTGTGTACTTTTTGTTATCCACCAGGGGGCGCTAACGATACAGTGTGTAACCCTCACACTGCACGATCGTTTTATTTGTGTGATGTTTTTAGTCACAGCATTTTATTTATTGTAAGCTTGTGTGATGTGTTACTGGCCTTAAGACAAGGCTGCATGTCCTGCACAGACATGAGGATGTGACTGAAGTGGGGAGGCGGGTATAAAAGTCAGGGGATGGGTGGAGTTCCCTACAAGCCCACTGACACTCGCTGTGTATATATATTACCTAAGACCCTAGTGGCCCCTCATCTACAGGACTGGCCGTCTGTCAGCGCGATGCCATCCAAACCTGCACCCATCAAGAAGGCCCCGGCCAAGAAGGCT
>OOFC01029556.1:0-12500 GCA_900323345.1 Pseudochromis fuscus | reverse complement strand
CATCATCATCATGACTAAATATGACTGAATCTAATAAGCATTCATCCAAAAGACTGAAACTAAAACTAAGATGGCTGCCAAAAACAATAGTGGTGCACACACACACACACACACACACACACACACACACACACACACACACCTGTAACTTATATCCAACGGTTACCAAGGATACCAGCTTTTTAGGCGCTGTACGGTTTTGATTGTAATCGTTCCACGGTTCAGTATTACAGCAGATTGTCTCCTCCGTTTGTTTTACAGGTTAAAAACAAAACAAAAACATTTTTGCACCCAGAGGCCATGTTAACTGAGAAGTTAAAGGTTTGTTGTTATCATTGTTCATATCCAGTGCAGTGATGGATCTTTGTCTGACAGATTTATTTGAATGTGTTTTGAATGTGTTCAGCCATACCTTTTATTCGCCCTCTGTTGGTTAATCAATCATTTACAACCTTTTTCTCATTGGCTGGATGGCAGTCCTGTAAATATCAGAGACAATTGGATCTTTTCTGCAGTGCAGTTGACATCAGTTGCCCTAAAATACTCTAAAAGCCTGTTTTTTTTCTGTGAACCTAAATTCTTTTTAATAAAATAAAATCTGTAATCGATTTATGAACCATTGTCTGTGCTGTCATTTGCCGAAAAAAAAAAAAAAAAAAAAAAGTGCAATACCACCAATGGCCACTAGAGGGTGGTTAAAAAAAAAACCTCCAACTCTCTTCAATTCAAAAATGTTAATTTTCAAGTAATACTCAAACAATCCATTTTTCCCCACAATCCATTGTGATGTCATTACCTGAAGATAATTATTCTATGTGGTCCATCTGAAAAATCATTTCATCATCGAAGAGGTTTTAAAAAGAGGAAAATTTAGGGGTGTGGTTAGTTTGACAGGTCTGATCTCCAATGATTTACAGATGGTTTGGAGGCTCATACTCCTGTCTCGGCTCCTCACTCCTCCTTTTATATCCATATATGGTCACTTCTGGCTCCAAACATGGCCACATTCAAATACTAAACTCCTGGCTTCAAAATCCAAGTCTACAAACCAATGGGTGAGTCAGGTTAACTGGTGTGGATCTATTGCTTCCTCCTCCTCCAGCTCATACATGGAGGTGGTGTTCTGCTGCCCCCTGTTGGTTCTTTCTTGCTATTTTTGTTGACACATTCACTCTAAGTAATAGGGAATTCAGCTTCTTTTTTTTTTTGCTGTGATAGCAGGCTAGTTTTGAATGTATCATCCAAAACCCAAACCTTTCATTGGTCTAAAACATTTTTAATGCATCATATATGTATAAATATCTCTTTTTTTTTTTTTAATCTTAATCCCACTGTACTTTGTCAAACCCTCATTGGACGCACATTGGACAAAGTAGCCATCCACTTAGTTCAAATAACATTGTTTTATTGTTAAAAACCAATTACATCATTTTTAATTGTCAAGTGTTTTTTTTTAAAAGACACTGCTGACAACAGAAAGAACCTCCTGTCTTGATAAAAGTAAATAAAACACACATTGTATTGTATCCAGGATTTATTTTACAGACGGCAGACCAGAGCCCGCCACAGAGAAAAGGCACAGTTCCAGATTGTGAGCAGAACTTTTCTTGACCTAAATATCGGACACTAAACACAGCAGGTGCATTTGAAAGCACTGCACTGTGAGGAAAAAAACTCTAAATACAGTACATGACAAAAAGTATTTTCTACTGAAACTTTTTCAGATGTAATCAGCTCTTTCAGATACACCCTTGCTCTAAAAAATATGTTGAATCATATCACAGTAGTGGCCAATATGGGCACTGCTGACATGACAATCATTTAAAGTGTGTGACTGCTGGATTTATTTACTATTTAAAATGTTTTAGGATTTCCTTACAAACATATTGCATATCAATGATAAAGATGTAAAGATACACCTTGATTTTTGGTGACGGGGATCAATATTTTCTCTAAAGGAAAAAAACAACTAAGATTAAAGGTGGGAGGGGAAAAAAAAAAAAAAAATCGGGGAGTGATCTTTGCTGTTTTCAGTGGAGTGGTAAACAGCAGAGACACGATGAAATGTGACAGCTAACATCTGCTTGGCAGGCTACTAGAGTTGTCATCATGAGGTACCACTGCACTTCATTTGAAAAGAGGTAAAAATCCCACAGCGAGCGCCTTTTCCGTAGTGTTACCATGGAAACCGTTGGGGTGTGCTTCACAGAGGAATGTTGGCGTGTTTCTTCCAGGGGTTGACTTGCTTCTTGCTCGCCAGCACCTCCAGATCGGCACAGATCTTCTTGCGAGTGGTCGCGGGTTCGATGATGTCATCCACGAAACCTAAAAAGACGGAGTCAGACGGAGGGGTGAGTAGTTTACACAATGAAGAGCTATAGATCCCCCCCATTTTCAGGAGAGCAGATTTACCTCTGACAGCAGCTGGGAAGGGGTTAGCAAACTTCTCCACATATTCAGCCTCGGCTTCTGCCTGATTCTCCTTTCCTCTGAAGATAATCTGAACGGCACCCTACGAAAAAAAAAGAGAACACAGCGGACAGATTTACAGCAAAACTTAAAAAACATAAAGAGGGACAAACAGGAAGCATAAGTGTGTTTATACCTTTGCGCCCATAACGGCAACCTCAGCTGATGGCCAGGCGTAGTTCACATCTCCTCTCAAGTGTTTGGAGCTCATAACGTCGTAGGCTCCCCCGTACGCCTAGGACACAAAGACAACAAGTTCACACCATGTCTTATATGATTAAGACTTGATCTGTATGCAAGCCAATGCCTCCTGTAGGATTTTCTACATGTGTCCTCCCCACACACGCACACCTTTCTGGTGATAATGGTTATTTTGGGAACGGTGGCCTCTGCAAAGGCGAACAGCAGTTTGGCTCCGTGCCTGATGATGCCTCCGTACTCCTGAGCTGTACCTGTTGAGAGATTGAGATGACTTCGTGAACCTCCTTCACCCGACGACCAGCTACAAGGAGGCGGTGCTAATCTCTGTAATGAAAACCAGCTGGATGGTCGCCATTTTCTTACCTGGCAGGAAACCCGGCACATCCACAAAGGTGATGATGGGAATGTTGAAAGCATCACAGAAGCGAACAAAGCGAGCGCCCTTCACTGAGGAGTTGATGTCCAGACAACCTGAAGAAAAACAAAAACGGGTACAAAACGGACTGAGCATCTACAATTAATGTGTGCACTTTTGAAATTTACACCAGTCTCTCCATCTATAATTTAGTCCTTTAGATATTTCACTCACCAGAGGCCACTTTGGGCTGATTACCCACGATGCCCACAGTGCGTCCATTCATACGGGCAAATCCTACCACAATGTTTTTGGCATAGTTGGGCATGATCTCAAAGAAGTCCCTCTCATCCACTATCTGAACAAATGCAAGAAATAAATAAACTTTCACTACATGCAGAGACAAACGGAGATGCTGTTGCACATATTAGAGTGTTTGTTAACATACTGCCTGGATGATGTCCAACATGTCGTAGGCTTTAGTCGACTCAAACGGGACAATGTTGTCCAATAAAGGGACCAGACGATCGCTGGAAAAACAAAAGATGACATCAGACATAAGTGGAAGTAGAAACATGTACTCTCAAACAGTGAAAAGCGTATTTGTTGTTTTTGTTGAGCAGGGGTGAAGGTGATTGGTTACCTGGGGTCGTGGCACTCCCTGATGGGGGCGGGGTCCTGATTGCTAAGAGGCAAGAAGTTGAAGAACTCTCGCAGGTTAAGCAAAGCCTCAACGTCGTTCTCAAAGGCACAGTGGGCCACACCTGAGGACAAGACGTGAGACAAACTCTTTAACTGAAACTAATATTTGCCTTAAGTTATGTTGTCTGAAATAGAGAACCAGACTCAGTTGACTTAAGAATCAAGAATAATCCTGGATCAGTTGTCATAGGATTAACAGATTCTGAATTCTGGGCACTGGGATAAAACTGACCAGACACGCTGGTGTGAGTTTTGGCTCCACCAAGCTCCTCCTGAGTCACATCTTCATTGGTGACAGACTTCACGACATCAGGTCCTGTGATGAACAGGTACGATGTGTCCTACAAACGCAATGGTCAGGGTATGGTGAATATGCATGCAATGTTAGACTGTGTGTGAACTATACTCCATATATAATGTCAGCAGTATGTGTGGAGCGCCATACCTTAACCATGAAGGTGAAATCTGTCAGGGCGGGGGAGTAGACGGCCCCTCCTGCACAGGGCCCCATGATGAGGGAGATCTGAGGAATAACTCCAGAAGCCAACACATTTCTCTGGAAAGGGAAAATTACAGTATCAGAAAAACTATAATAGAGTGGTGGTTGAAGATTCTTGCCATGTGCATTTTAACAATGAATTGTAAGAATCAGGAAATGACCCTTTATAAACACTCTTCACAAGATAAACACACCAGGAATATATCTGCATATCCAGCCAGAGATTCCACTCCCTCTTGGATCCGAGCTCCTCCTGAGTCGTTCAGCCCGATGACGGGGGCACCGACTGTCATGGCCTGGTCCATGATCTGAGCACAGACATATTTAAAGAGGTTGTTTGTCAAAGCTCCAAAGAAACATTATTAAACAGAAAACCAAGTCTTTAATGCATCACTGTGTGGTATGGAGCGTGCACACAAGACCCTCCAGAGCACCATGACACCAGGTAAGAAGATTGTTGGTGCCTCTATCCCCTCCTTCCAGGACTAATACAGCACCCATCTCAACTAATTGATACTTATTGCGGTGTTGACAATAGTGCCGACTGTGACTTCAATTATGTTGTTAAATGTTTGTTTACCTTACAGATCTTCTGTGCATGAGCTCCAGACAGACTGCCACCAAACACAGTGAAGTCCTGTGGGAAACAGGAAGAAGAATATCAAATAATATCGGCCTGCTCTGCATCACAATACAAGCTTCATGTGCAATCAGTGTGTTGTACCTGACTGAATACATAAACCAGCCTGCCATTGATCAGTCCTCGACCTGTCACGACGCTGTCACCTGGGAACTAGGAAAAACAAAGAGAATAAAAATGAACACTTCCTGAAGAAACATTTTCTCATGTCCACTGTAGGAAGCGTGACCAGTTACCTTGTTTCTGTCCTGCTCCATGCCGAAGTCGGAGCAGCGATGCTCCACGAACATGTCCGACTCCACAAAGGACTCGGGGTCCAGCAGGAGCGCCACTCGCTCCCTGGCTGTCAGCTTACCCTGCAGCACATGACCCCAAAGTTACCACACATCTGGCTAAAAGAATACTACACCGGGGTTGTGCAATAAGTTGATATATCACCACACCATCCACATTTGTACAGCAGTGGGATCTGTTTAAGTTCCTTGTTGTGTTCGATCTTTGTGGCCAGTGTCAAGTATTAACTCTAAGAACACAGTTAATTATTGTGTGCACACAAATTATGGCTCTTGTGGAGATTTAGATATGGATCTTGGGAAAAACATCATTATTTTTTATCAGTATATTGAGTATATGTGCACATACACAAGATTTTATTATAATACTCCATTCAATCACATGTTGAAGTTGTTAAATTACATGTTAACTTGTGTAGTGTATGTCCATTACATTGGATTGTCACACTGTACACTTATTAAAGTCTGATTGAACATTTGCACCATCATGTAGATTATTAACAATATTCTTGGGATGTGTCATTAAACCTGCAAACTATTACTTCTACTTGTTGTTAGCAGAGTATTAATAACTTGCTCAAGGGCACTTGGCTTCAGCAAGATCATCATCTATATTTACCAAGGCAGCACAGTGGTGACAGTGGTGAACAGTAAACCGCTGCAGGGCTGTAGAAAGCTGATTTTATTTTTTTATTTATTTTAAATATCACTTAAATATGTGAGGAGACAAACAGTAAACACCCCATTAGCAACCACTGATTCCAATGATTTGAAACCCCTAAGCCAGGCATTTCACACTCCTACCACCCCAGCTGTCAGTGTATTTGAGGTATGACTTAATGAAAACCAGCACACGTGTTTAAGAACAGGTGTGGATGTAGAAAGTAAGAAGATGAGTTGTTGTTAGCAGACTTTACCCTTTTGTGTTGTGCATCTATTCTCTTCTGACCTCCCCCGACCAGCGCCGCCTTTCGTTTCTTTTCAATGCGCTCCTTAACGGACAGGTGGCCGACCGAGTACCAGCGGCAGTCCCGTTGGAGACTCGTCTGAGGCACCGAAGCAGAGACTGCGCCATATTTTACCTGTGCCAAACTCCTGAAAGAGACCCTCAAACCGTTTAGTAGCCCACAGCTGCTCCGAGCCACACTGAAGGCCGCCATCATGGCTCTGCGTGTTCTTGGATGACAGCGGTCCGATAATGACAGGCGAGTATTTGAACCAATAGCGAACGGGGGGCGAACTCTCACAGCCAATCAAAACGAAGTAACTTCCTACAGCTAGCAAGTGGACGGGACCTTGTTATTCCTGAATATTCTGAATGTCAACCAGTGAGATATCTCCCCCTCAGTTTGGTTTGTCAGGTAAACCCTCCTTTAAACACACCTTCATGCATATGTGAAGTGAGAAAGAGGGGAAGGAGAAAGGGGATTTAATGCATTCAAATAATAATTTATATTAAAAAAAACCACACACAAACCAACAAAAAAACCCAGTAAAACTAATGCTATATAACAATTTTCCAATTTTCCCAAGTGCAGGATAGTAAAACAAACCTTTTTCAGAGTTTATGTCCAAAACTGTAAGTACCCTGAAGTCTCGTAAAAGGTATTTTTATCATCTTATGAATTTATAGATCTTGTGTCCACAGGTTATGGATCTTGTATTAGATGTTTACATGTATTGCTTTGATTACTGAGACGCACAAGATCTTAATTTCCATAATTATTTTGTATTAATATGTTAATATGTGCACATACAGGCATGAAATGTCTGCAGTTTGAAGACCACGGGTCTTTACTGTCTTTACTATTACTATTACTATTTACTGTCTTTACTATTACTATATAATTTGTTAATTTCTCAAGTGGATTTTTATCATGGAAATGTTTGTTGTGTTACTGAAATGCAATTAAAATGCAATTATCTAATTCAAAATCCATAACTTGTACACACAAGATCCATAACCTGTGTCCACAAGATCCATAACATGTGTGCAAAAGTCTTTTTCCCTCCACGTGAATGAAGCAGTGTTGACATCCGCGATAAACGCTGCGTCATGACGTCAAAGCACGTACACAGCCTTACGTAAACAATTAGAGGCGATTTTGAAATTATAAATTCCGACTAAATTACCAACTATGTTATTCTTTACATAATATAATGCATCATGTGACACTACTTACTGGTGGATTTTTTTATTTGACTTGACCAGCGCCATGCTCTTGTTATTTTCAATGAAGCTCTGGTAAGATAAGACAGAACACACACTTGTGAATGACACAATGAAATCTTCCTTTGCGTGTGTGGGATCTGTTTTCGTAGTTTTTCCCGATTTTTTGTGATATTTCTTTTTGGTAAAATTGGTCAAAGTGTTTTTTGTAGGGTGACCCCAAAGTTTTGAACGGTAGTGTCAGATAGGCAGTCTCCCATAACATTGGCAACGCTGTTGCAGCGGTTCCTGAAACAAACACAAAACTTCACGGTAAACTACGAAAGCATAAATCAAAGCTATTTAAGGCTGTGTTTTGTTTAAATTTACTCTACATAGCCTACATCTACAGTTTTATTTCCTCACTATCAGCCAAGGCAGAAAGGGCAGTTTTGAACATTCTTGCCTAAACTGTTCAGACGAGGTGAGATGCGTAATTATGATTTTACTTCAGATTAAACTCACAGCAGCCTCCTGTGACCACCAGGACTGCAGCTTTCCTTGCAGGTAATCAGATTGCTCTGAGAACATGTACAGTCTGATGGTCTTATGCTGGAAAGTGCTATCTCTGCAGGGCAATGCAATGGATTTTTGAAGACACAGTAATATTAATGCTGTACTACTATTTTCTTGGATTTCCAACAAAGATTAAAACACTGGTCGATCATGTTACCTTTACTGCTTTGTATATTTAATAAACAGTAACAGTCTTTTAATGCATCTACAATCATTTTCCAAAGATCCTCCACGTTAGACGTGTTATTTTTCGTGTAATAGCCTAGATGTAGGCCTACCCTTTACCAGTTGTTTATAACTTTTTAATACGACCAGGTAAAATGATATGAAGCATTAGTTCGATCTTATATTCATTAACAGAAGAAAATTTCTTCCACTTGTAACTAACGTATTGTTTGAGATAGTAAGTTATTTTTTTCAAGTGAGCATGAGGAAGCCGCTGTGGACATAACGGGACATAACAGGCAGCGAGTCTCCTGTACACTACGGTAACCAGGGTAACTAGAGAAAGTCTCGCGTGATTACCGTGAATGTCGAGAGGGGTTGATGCGAGGAAAAGTGGAAAATCGAATGATTGATGCATTTGTAAAACGGCAAGTTAGCGATGTTTCGCTCACCGCTCGCCAAGTATTATAGTAAAACGTACCAACATCGCAGGGTTTCAGCGTGCAGCTTGCATTTTGCTCCTACGTGTAAGGTATAAGACGGCCCTACAGAGGGGTTAGTGATACGGCTGAATCTTCGCTAGCTAATTTGGCTAGCCATGCTAACAGTAGCTGGTTAGCTTTGTTTACATCAAGAGCGCGCCCGGGAGCAGCTAGCTGATTCATAACCAAACCAATCTGTAATTTCAGCAGCAGCGCATACTTTTGTTTAACATTGATGGCGAGACGGTGTTAAAGCGTAGATGGGCTGTATGGCTATTATCGCGTATTTCTTGTGTAAAACGCTTGGGTGATGTAGGAAGCTAACGTTAGCTACACAATGCTAACCTTTTGAGTATGGGTCATTTGATCATTTGATTCAGTGATAGCCCCTAGGCCTCGTTAGGGGGTGTGTGTAATTTTAACCAAGGGCCTAATTAGGCGGAATCAATCGAAACTTTAATTGTGATCTGAAAGAGTCAGTGGAAAGTAGCGATAACTAACCGGTGATGCTAACTCTAGCTAGCCACCTACCGAGCTAGCTAACGTGCGTGTTTAGCTATAAGCGCTTCACCATGTCCGTTGTCTCATATTGTCTCTATTACTAATTCATAACTAATTTTTGCATCGACACACTGGAGTAACTGATCGTTGCACCACCAGGCTGGTTTATATTTCCTCCATCACCCTGGGACTTGGGTGTCTATAAGTGCGTCGCCGTGAGCGGCTGGATTTTTTTTTTCCGAGGACCGTGTTTCCCCGAGGCTGCGGAGGTACACCGCTATGAACCCCGTCAGTGCAACCGCTCTGTACGTGTCCGCCAGCCGGGCCGTGCTGCAGTGCGACCCGCGGAAGCCTCATACCTTCGCAGAGATGTACACGCTACTGCCCTTCTTCCGACAGTCCCTTGCATGTCTTGTGTGTGGTAAGTATCCTGAAAACGTACATGAATGCGTAATAACAGTTATCACGACTATCTGTGGTCTAATGTTACTGTAGTGAATGAGTGTTTTGCAACCCCACTATTCATATTGACTGAAGTGTCCGTGGGCGTGTGTGTGCTTGCAGCATTTGACACGATTTGTCGCGCTCACCACCGTGGTCTCCTTAGCAACCGAAGCTAAGTCCCAGTCATCTGTCCTCCTGACAAGACAGATGACTCCTGTGTTGTTGTGCCTGCTGCAGAGCCATGTGTTTCCTATTCATGCTTTATTTACTGACTACGCTTAGCTAGTGGAATATCAAAGCTGACACAGCTTGCATTCAGAGGCAGCCAATGTTGGCAGAAAGATAAACGACTACACTTCTGACCTTTGTCGATGGGTTGGTGGTGGTTCTGCTGTGATTATTTGTGCTTTCATGGAAACACTTAATCGGGATCACAAGTATGGGGATGTCAGCAGAAACGATCGCCAGTGTAAACACATTCATTTAGCAGCTTAGGTTCATTCTCAACTTATTTCAATAAGTTGTAACAGAAAAGTTTAGGTTAAAAAGTTTATGAAATGCCAACATGGATAATATACAAACGGTGAAAATCTCATATCAGTAACGCAATGATATAAGACGGCGTTTATTGCTTTTTGAGCTCTGCTAGAAGTGAATTAGTTGGTGTAGAGTTGATTGACAGAACGATTTGACAAATATTATGATACTGAGATAAAAACATTTTCTAGCAAAATCCTAAATAATCTATGGCTCAAGAGATGACTTGATGCTGTCTTTATAACTAATATTTTTGGGCTTCTGGGCTGTCAGTCAGTGCTCTGCAAACTTTTAATGGACGTTTTTCTTTGGTTTCAAATGTTTTGTCAATAATATAATTGCCACATTTGTAATAAAGAAATGTTTTTTGAACCCCAGTTGATAACTGTAACTATTTCTGGATATTCCTCTTGTTTTTGTCCCAGGTAAACTCCTCCAGGATCCCATTTCCCCAACGCATCCGGAGTGTCAGCATTATGTCTGCTTGGGCTGTAAAGGCCAGAAGATGCAGATCAGGCTGTCATGCAGCCGCTGCAAGGACTATTCAGACTTTCAGGAGAACAAACAGCTTTCTTTACTGGTGCAGTGCTACAGGAGGCTCTGCCTATATGTAACTCATTCACCATTGCTGCAGTCAATCAGCAGCCATGTGGGCGGGTCTCCAGAGGTTATGGCCTTGCTAGAGGAGGTGCTAATGTCACACAAAGAAGAGGTAGAGACAGATGACCCAAACCTGGTGCAGGAAGATGTGAATCCATCGGCCCCTGAGTCCCTTACCCCCACAGAGGCACCACCTGCTCCTGCAGAGCTCTCAGCTGTACCACAGAGCTCCTCCTCTGATCCTCCCTGCTCCAATGGACCGCAGGAATGCAATGGAGGAGTGCTGGAGGACCTAGATCCCTCTTCTCCTGAGCTGGAAGTATGCGAGCTGGTAGAGGAGCAGCCGCAGGCAGGCCTGTCTGTATCCGATACTGCTTGTGGTGGTTTGGAGCTGAGTCTGACCACTGGACCTTTAGCCCCAACACCAGGCACTGTGTGCTCACTCAGGGATGGGGAATCTAGTAGCAGGGAGTTGGAGGAGGGAGAGGTGTTACTCCTCAGTGTGGAGGAGGTGTTACAGACATTGGATCCCCTTCAGCCTGGCCGAGACTCTCTTCATACACAGCCAGAAAGGACACACACTCACATAGCCACGGACAGAGCACACACTCAGATGTACATACAGCTGGACACAGCTCACAACTACACACAGATTCAGACAGGCAGGACTAACACAGTGGCAGGCCATGGTGCTCACATACACACATCCTCGTTTGATCCTCCTCCAGCCTCCAAGCCCCCGCCAGTCCGCCTTAACCGTAAACGATCTCGGTCAGAGAGTGACAGGGAAAAGGTGAAGCCTCTCCCTATCGCCTCCATCCTGCAGGGCTCCTCCTCAAATCTACACACTCCAAACCCCTCTCACACACTGCACACACAACCTCCCACACCTTCCATCACTGTACCAACGCACACATACTCATCTCTTCCGAACGGCGCGCCTCCCAAGCCTAGCCGCCCGGCGCCGAACCACAATAAAGGTGCCAGGAAGCACGTGGATCCAACCCCTAAGAAGCCTCATGCCAAGGCTCGCAGCAGTGGAGGCTCCAAGACTAAGGACCGAAGCAAAGAGCAGCGGCTGATGTCCGGCTGCCTGGTTCCCCCGGCACCTGTCAGGCCTCCGTATAAGAAGCCAGTGGAGAAGAAGGGCTGTAAATGTGGCAGGGCCACCCAGAATCCATCTGTGTTGACCTGCAGGGGGCAGCGCTGTCCCTGTTACTCAAACCGCAAGGTAAGGCAATGACTGCTCAGTGTATGTGCAAATGTTTACATTTTACTGACCACACACAGAATCGATCTATTAAATTAGCACTTCATACAGTTAAAGTGTGGTAGGTGGGTTATTAGGTGGGTGACCTCGGGACAGTTTTTACAGCTTTCATTTTAGGTAGACATGTAGTAGTTGTTTTTTTTTTTTTTAATTATTTCAGAAACTAAATAAAACTGTCAGCTGTAATTCATGTGATCCAAAGACTTCAATTTCACTGTGACTGTAAATACAAAATCAATCTCTTCTAAAGGTCATTTTTTAAATCCAATCTTTAGAAGAAGTGTGCCTGAATTTCTTTTTTTTTACTGAATAAATAAACTACCAGATGGTTTTAATTCACAGACTTTTTTCTTGGTGAGATCAGAAACTATTTTGCAGCTTTTTACGCAACACTGGCGGGATGCACAAAGAGTAATGCCGCTGTTTGTTTTATTTCGTCTTTCTCAGGCATGCTTGGATTGTATCTGTCGAGGTTGCCAGAACTCCTACATGGCCAACGGCGAGAAGAAGCTCGAGGCCTTCGCCGTGCCAGAAAAGGCCTTAGAACAGACACGGCTCACGCTTGGCATCAACCTCACCAGCATCACAGCGGCTGCGGCCCTCCGCAACCCGGCAAC
>OOFC01029555.1:0-18768 GCA_900323345.1 Pseudochromis fuscus | reverse complement strand
GAAGGTGTGGGCTCCACTGCCACCTACCCAAGAGGCACTATGACTCTGGGCCGTGCCACCAGCCGGGCCATGTACGGGGGGCGCGTCACAGCCATGGGCAGCAGTCCCAACATTGCTTCAGTGGGGCTGCCTCATGCTGACCTTCTGTCTTACAGTGACCTGGGCTCCCTCTCCATGCTGCACCACCACCACCACCAGGGGGTGCCCTCCGCTCTGCTGAGGCAGGCGGTGCGGGGCAGTGGGGGGGAGCTGCTGGAGATGCAGGCCCAGCTCAGGGATATGCAGAGGGAGAATGAGATGCTGCGACGGGAGCTTGACCTGAAGGACAGTAAGTTGGGATCTTCCACCAACAGCATCAAGAGTTTCTGGAGTCCTGAACTGAAGAAGGAGAGGATCATGAGGAAAGAAGAGGCGGCTCGCACGTCAATCCTTAAAGAACAGATGAGAGTCACTCACGAGGAGAACCAGGTGAGACCGGCCCTGTGAGCTGTCATTATCCACTCATTACTGCAGTGAAATTCAGTTGCTGCTTGTCTGTTGTTTTTCTATTTTTCTGTCCTTTTTGATCTGTGCCTCTGCTTTCACCACGCTCCTCTCTGCAATAGACCACAGTCATCCTCAGTCCAAGAACTCAGAGGATTAATGCAGTCAGTCATGTTTTTCGATACTTGTGGAAACCTTTCTGGAAAGAGTTCTTTGTGTACATAAATATTTAACACACACTCTCCTTCGCCGAGTACTCCGGTGCAGAATCAATGTCACTTCAGCCACAGGAAATACCGAACCCTTTAATCTAGTTTTCTACAGTACCGGTGAAACCTGAGCTCTCGGTTGTTTGTGATTAAGTGAAAGGCACGATGACGCTTCCAACAGGTGAGCTGAACTTCCTGTACACAATATGGCCACAACATTTCTTACTCTATTATTTCCAAATGTTCAGCAGATTGGCCCTAGAGGGGGAGATGCCAAAGTTTTTTTTTTGTTTTTTTTTTGCTGTCCTCAGTGTGGGGGTGTAGTCATGCCCCAGTTAAATCAGTTACTGACAAGAGTAGGCACAAGGCCCAGAGACAAATGTCAAGGACACTTAAACACTCTCTGTCTGTCTTACTTTATCGCTGTCTCTATCCTTTTTCACAGTCTTTCTTTTACTCTCTCTGACTTTGATCATCTCTCACTGTTTACCTTTGTTCATCTGGCCTTCACTAACTTCACTATAGTACATCTCTGATCTGTGTTTCACTATTTGTCCTGCTCACACCAGAAATAATAAAGACATGAAAACAGCTGAACATCACCCACTGTAGGAAAACAAAAAAAACGCTCTCTGTGTGTCACCCTGATTTTGATGAAGTCAAACCTCAGATGCAGGATTACAAATCGTTGGCTGACTCATAGTGCAGACGGGATGTTTGAATAGAAAGCCCTTAGTTTAGTTGGATATGTCAGCTGTGAGGAAAAGTGCATGACACACCGAAGTAGATTGTGGAATAGGTCAGCGTATTGCTTGACTGGCTTGATTGAGCTCTACAGTAATTTTTCCCCCCCCCTTTTTGAGGCAGGCTGTGGCATGATGCAGCAAATTGAACAACGCCTTCAGCAACGTTAAGGCAGGATTTTGCCAGGAGGTTGTGAACGTCGTGCCGGCCTGTCTGCGTCTCCGCCTGCCTGGTCGAGTGATGTTTTCAGACGCCGAGCGGCCAGTCGGCCACTTATTACTCAAGGCGGCAGACGCTGTCACTCCACCCTTCAAGGTCATAGCAGGATACCATTAGTGGGACCGTTACGCGAGACCTGTCTGTCTGCACATGTGCTTGGGTTTGTGTGAAAGAGCACTCCTTTTTTGTCACTCCCATGGTTTGACTGGAGTTAAAAGCCAGCTCGTTGCCAAAGCAGTGCCATGCTGCTAAAAGGAAGGATGCCACACAATAGGGTGTTATCCCTGCTGATGATCCACGCAGGCCAGCCAGATGTACTTTGATTCTTTTGTAGTCACAGTGTTTGGGAGGAGAATGTGCCTGTTCAAGCTAAAGCAGCACTGTCACTGACACGGCCAAAGCAATTCATCATTTCACTTATTGCTTTTTACGTTGAGTGCTGTGAAATACTTAGTGTGAATTCTTGTATGTATTTTTAGCTTGGCTGCATACATTGTAGGAGCTGAATGTGTCCAGTGGAATATGAAAGCTATACAGTGTGAGCCTTCATGCCTTTGTGCTTGATACAAAGAGAGTACTCTTTTTTTTTTTTTTTTTTTATAATCTTCAGCCTTGTCCAGTGTTGGCTCTGCCTCTGTGCTGAATGATATTTATATCCCTCCTGGTAGGGTTCATTAATGAAGTATGTCAGCTAATAAAAGGCAGATGTGCCTTGTTACTATAATTGGTCTTTTCCAACTTGATTTCTGGGCTGTGAGGCGTCCTTACGTAAGTGTATACTTACGGTGGGATGGTTTGGTCACACCCACCGGGCTTGTCGGGAGGCTGACTGAGGAGCAAATTGCCTCATTAATAATGGAGTAATTTCAAGCCAATCATTACATCTGTCTTCTAGCACCCTTTACAATTGCATCAGGTGCCTCAGGCTTCTATTAGCTTGAGCAAACGCCGTGCATTATTTATTTTGCGAAAATTAAGATTTGGGAATATGTGCTTCTTTTTTTAATAACATCTTTGGAAAAGACGGAAACCATTCAGGCAACAGAGTTTGTCTTTGATCTGTTTTGTAAATCACAGACTCCACTGCCAGTGAAATACCAACTACAGCCTGCAGAGTTTTAATCAAGGCAGTCGATGGTCATGACCGGAGGCAATGATTAGCCAAGAACTGTTTTATGTGGTACACTTTTATTATACTATGCAACTAGCTGAGGCCGTTATACCGCTGATCTGTTTGACTTGAATTCAGAGGAATTTTCTGTCGTGCTGAAGCTGGACTCGAGCTGCTGGAGGCAAGTGTGTGAGCTAGAGCGTACCATATCTGTCTGAGTCATGACCACTGCTGCTCAGCCACCCAGTCAGCCCTCATCAACGCATTCCACAAAAATGGAGGCTGAGCTTCCCATATCATCCTGCTCCATCTGTGCATGGATATAACGCCTCAGATATGGCTGTTTCTCATTCTTTACAGTGTGATGCCGATCGGTAAGTGTTGATAAACACTGAAAACGTGAACACGTGAACCAGGTGGGACAGCTGTGTAGGGGGTATATTTAGAGCACACTGTGAATAAGCAGTTTTGCACCATACAGCACTGAATGTGTGTGGTTGGGGTTGTTTGCATTTTCTTTTATTAGAGGTTAATTCTCTTTGTGGTTGTTCCAGCTTCAAATGTGTGCGGAGCGTGTTAATCCTCCCCACTATTGTGTGTGAGGGAGGTACACACACAGTTCGAGGCCCAGGTGAACACACTACAGTGTACGTTAAGGCACCATGCTGGCGTGACATTTAGCTCTTTTCACTCAGTGGCAAACAAACCGGCAGCAGCCACATACACATGATGAGCTCGAGTGTTGCAGTTTTTTGGCAATGTCACGACACGTGTGAGCTGGCACCATACTTTGATCAACGTGCACGTGGATGTGGCAACCACTCCCCATCTGAGCACACAAGATGGCTGCTGCTTCAGCCAGATGACAGGAAGGTGTTGAAATGTCTCTCTCCCCATTTTATCTCGACAAGATGAGATGAAAATGCAGAGAAGCAGGGAAAGGTTTACAGAGAGCCAGGCTGGTGAGATTAAGATGGGAGTGGAGGATAGAAGAACAAAGCAAAGAGGATCAGAAATGTTACAGTCTGCTGGTGTCTTTTTATCCAATATAGCACGAGTTTACATTAGATCAGAGCAGCGCCTGCAGTGCAGAAATGTCCATCTTAGTGAGGAATTCAGGAATCAGCCAGTAAAAATGTTCTTGTTGTTGAACTACAAAAGAAAATGAAACAGTTCAGTAGACTGCAGTTTGTTTGTAGCTTTCTTAAAACACTGTATTTCTACACAATCTACTGAAACACTCAATAATAACAAACTATTCATACTGGAAATGTGACACTTGTTAAATCATATGTCAAATCATAATCTGAAATCTTACACCAACTGTAAAATGGTTAAGGTTAATATCACAAAACTCAACATGAACTACTGTAGAAACTTGATGAAGGTTTTTGTCTCTGTTGCTCCTCATGATGTGAAGCTCCCATCATCTCAGCCCACAGTACACAAATATGTGTAGATGTAGGATAAAGTAAAGCTTGAACAACGTGGTGATTTGTCTGAACATTATCTGAATGCTGTCAGAATCTGAAACACATTCATTTAATGACATTGCTGTACATGAACCTCAGTCTTTAGGTTTAAATTGTTTATTGATTTCCTGCACTCATAGACTGACTGTCTGGTTTTCATGCAAAATCACAGTGAAATTATACGCTTCACCTCATCTTTACTGATTACATTACATGAGATGAGGCTGTGTCAGTGTTTTGAATCAGTAAAAAAAATTTAACACACACTATTCAAATCAACCCCCTGTGATTCACACTAAATACGCCAGAGCCCAGAGGATGTGTTAGTGTTTATATAGCCCGCAACAAATATCTCATTAACAAATAACATTTTGTAAAAAATACATATTGGCATTATGATGGCCAGCAGGTCCAGGATATAACATGAATCTTAACATTGTTTAGCTGGTCCTCCACTTTGCTTCAGACTGAACTATCTCATTAACTATTGGATGGATTGTCATGAAAGTTTGTACAGACGTTTGTGGTGTGTGGATGAAGACTCCTGATGCCTTCAGTCATCTCCTGACTTTTTCTTTTAGTGAAATGTCCAAACAACTGCTGAATGTTTGTCTCAAAACATTCCCGTCAGCTCAACTGTACTTTTTGTTGATGGTAAATGTTCAGTTGTCTTATATTATGAATTTTGAAGGAAGTTACACCTGCTAAACAAAAACATTCACATTGTCACTGTTAGCATGTGAACTATGACCATGTCTTCAGTCTCTTATTCAGTCATACTTTCATATCCACATCTTGTAAGATTCATTATTATCACCTGTTCCATAATCACAGGGATTACAGACGAGAGCCAGGGGATATCTTTTGGGGCTTTGTGTGCGAGCTTAATATTACCCATCCTAGTGATGGTTTAACACACAAATTCTTAAGAATACAGACTTTGGTCTACAGTTTAACAAACTGAATAATAATCTATAACTGTTGCCTGCTAACTCCTAATATTTACCCCTATGAGTCATACATCCTGTATATATATTTATATCCTATGTATTGTATTTTTTATTAACAGCAATTTAAATAACATATTAAAATGACCCTCTGTGCACAGGATGAAACTGCAACAATCTTTCATTATTCACTATAGTGTTACTTAACTTCTGTCCTGACTCTCAGATTTCTGCATTCACACCACTCTCTAACTTTCCTGTAGCTGAGTGGAGATGAATAAATGCAGCGTTTGCTGGCATGGTGTGGGTGTAATTGTGTATTGTCAGCCATCACGACATACAACACAGAGATTAGGAATGTAGCGAGCAGGAGGCTGCTCCGACTCAGCACTTTCCAACTCAGCTGTCCATCTGTCAGACACAAACGCCCACTTTCTCCTCACACACACACACAGACACACACACAGTAGACTAAACCACACATATAGCAGCTTGCTTTGAGCCACCTAATAAAAGGACTGGATGTCACCAGCTCTGAGAGTCAATCTGTGGACAGCAGTAGCATTAACAGTTTTTATGTCTTGGTGTAACACACAGTTTTCGCCGTGCTGGTGGTTTTGAATCCGAGCCGAGAGGAAAAGCTTGGTCAGGTTAAGAATCAGAAGACAGGACTGGTTGGGTATGAGGTTAGCTCAAAGGCTATACATAAAAGATGGACCCTGGTTCTGAAAAGAAACACTGATGTGGAACCACCAAAAAGTGCAATACCAAGGATGGCCACTAGAAGCTGGGTTAAAATGGACTTCCATTCAAAATCATCAATTTCGATCATGAAATACTCAGTCGGTATATTTTTTCCAGAAGTCATTTTGATGTCATTAGCTGAAGTTCCTTGTTCTTATCAGTGTTGGTTCTGGTTTGATTGACAGTCTTGGTCTCATCCGTTGTACTTTCCTAGACCCGCCCTCACTGCTCCCCAGCTCTGCCCTCTCATCCAAATATGGTAAATTGTGGCTCCAGAAAACACACATGGTGACAACCAAATGTCAGTCAGTCAGTCATTTTCTATACCTGCTTCTCCACACTTGGGTCGCAGGGGTCTGCTGGAGCCTATCTCACCAAATGTAAAACTCCATATGTCTGATTGGAAACCAGACCTGTCAATCAAACTAACCCTGCCCCTAAATATTCCTCTGGCTGAAGCCTAATATATACTTAATGATGAAAAAAAAACCTTGACTGAGTATTTCATGAATGTAAATGACAATCTTTGAATTGAAGTCAGTTGGAGCCAGACCCTTTTGGAGTCAGCACCTAGTGGCCATCAGGAGTATTGTACTTTCACCACCACTTTTGTCCTGATTGAAGTATCTCTACAACTACTGGATGAGTTGTTGAGAAATGTAGTCAAGGCACTCATAGTCCCCAGAAGACGAGAGCTTTAATCTAGTGCCACCCATAGGCCAATTATTTTTTATTTTTTACCTATCAGTAAAACACAGTAACCTGCTTTTTAGAAAAATGGCAGAATGCAACTCCTTGTGTATTGTAGCTCTCAAAAGGATTTCTTGTTTCTGCACTATCAGATTTATGACAGCCGGTTACCCCTGGCTGCTCCACGTGTCAGTAAGAGAGGGAAGCACTGTAGCTCAACATCGACTCTTGACTCTGGTGAAACCTCTGGAAGCTCATTTTTCAGGATATGCAGTGAAAGAGAAGCCTTCTCATGAGACAGGGTGACCACGACGTCAATATCTGCTGAGTCATGACTGAGTCACAGGGACTGGTACAGCTCAGCTGTGGGTGACGGGGAGACGTGAGGAGGACGGCCGTACAGTTATTTTAACCCACAGCGCAATTATGCAAATGGAGTCAGTGGACTGCCTCCTGTAGTTTAGTTCCAAGACGACAGGTTATTGATCAGGGAGGAGGGGAAATGAGCAAGGAGAAGAGGAGCAAGAGAAAAGGTTTAAATAGTGCTGAGTTTTTAATGTATAAGCATCATCTGAAGGGATTTTTCATGTTAATAACTCATAAAAAAAGTCAGTTAATTAAGTTTAATTAGAGCAGCACTGGGTGTTTTTAATAAGGGTAAAGAACTGTTGTTTTTTATTGTAGTAAAATATTACTTGACTGACAAAGATAAGCGTCACACTGAAGTAACTAATCTTAAAGTCTGGTCAGTGCACACATCCTATCTTTACTGAAAATGATTTATTTTTACATGATAACAGTTGGATTGTAAACATGTGTTTGTGTGTATATGCAAATCAATGGATGACAAATGTGTGTAAATAAGAATTTGACATGTATGAGACGGTTTCTGTTGATACCAAATGGCAGTGACTCTCAGAAAGGAGTGTGACCACAAGTGTTGTTTGTTGTGGCAGCAGTCCTGTCGTCCACTGACTGATAACACAAACAGTGCCCCCTGATGGCTGGAAGAGCACATGCTTCATTCACACAGTATCATGTCAGCTCTGTGGGCCAGTAACAAATGTTAAAGGAATAAAAAAATGTATTTTTAATTTCTCTTTTTTTTTTCTCTGCAGTATTTATAGGATGCTTATGTTTATTATACATTAATTATTGTTTAATATTTAATCTAATCTGTTCAGTCATTTCTGGATCAATTGTGTGTTTTCAAAATGTTAGAAAACAATTGTAAAAATTATCAAAATAATCATCTAAAGCTGCCACACTCGACTGCTACAGTGCCGACTGATAATATGTACACTGCTTTTATTAACTAATCTAGTATGTTTAGATTGATCGCAGGTTTATTAGATTATATTTTTAAAACCACTTCAAGTCTTTTCTTCATCTCTTTCCAGAAAGGTAATCTTGATAAAGTTTATATTTTGTCTGGTATACAGACTTTTTTCATTGCAGATATTCTGACTTCTTATAGAAGAAAAAGCACAGTTGAAACACATTCATTATTTCATGAGTCAGTTCCTTCAAGTGTCCCAGTTTTTCATGCCATAAAGTCAGCACGCACAACACCAGGACGCTGGAACTGGTTTTCCTAAATGAAATCATCAGTAGTAAAATTACACCCTGTGTTTCTCCTGCTATGAGAAGACAGAATGTCTGGTGTGAAAAGGGACTATTGTGAATATGCTGCACTGACTGAAGGATGGAGACTGATAAAGTGTCAGCTCTCATTTTAAACCCTGGCTGGTTTGTGTTGATCATCCGTCTGTGTTGCATCAAGCTCTGATGCTCTGTTTTCACCACACATCTGTTTTTCTGTTCATTCTGCCCATGCTCTGCAGCTGCTGGATGCCAGGAGAACCAAGGTTTGTCCCTATGTTTGCACCACGTGTTGTGTGCACAACATAGAGTCACCTTCAGTGTGGCGTGTATTTTCAGACACCTGGCAATCCCTTTGCACCGTACAACCTCTTCTCCTATAAATCCTGTAACCTTCAAAAGAAAGTGAAATATGTTCAGCAACTCAGTCTTCCTCCTTGTCCCATGAACCATCATGTTTCCCCATGGACACTGTAAAACTTGAAAGTGATCAGCTTGTGTGTTTTATTCTGTCAGTCCAAACATGTCTGGTGCTCCATCCCCCAGAACCTCAAACCCTCCAACCCTGGACTGCCTGCAACGCTGGTTTGATTTCAGTGAAATAAACTGTTTCTACTCTTTGAAAACCAGATCAGGAGGTTTTTGTGGACACAGATTGATCTGTGTTTCTTTCTCTCTGCTGGAAGAAAAGTTCAGCTGGTCTAAGTTAATCTTTTACAGACACTCAGCCCGACATTATTTACCTAAACCCAGAACTAACCCTCCTACAGATTATAAAATATATTGTAGGTTGAATAGTATCTGGTTTCCTTTTATTTTGCTGTGGATAATCACAGATTCACAGACGTGGACACTTTTATCCAGCATATGGCTGTTTGGTCCCTACAGTGTATGGTTACCGGTGAAAATGATCATGTATTGCACTGCTGTATGATCATTTCCTGATAACTGAATGTGGCCTCTGAAGTTTGTGACAGAGTATTTGTGTCCACACTTCTCAGAGTGAGTGTCAGAGAGCAACGAGCATCAGGAGGCTCCTGGGTTTGATATGAGGTTAAGAAGTCCACAATAATGATTCTGCTAATCTGTATAATGAAACATAAAGCATTCACAGCGCACTAATGAAGGAATAGTCTGTTTGACAGCTGTGATTTATCTCAAGTCTTTTTCTGTCTAAAAGTAAAGCTAAATTCTTACTACTACTACTAATTGCTAATTCAAAAGGACTGAAATGAATTTCTCTCAGTTTATTTGTAAAGATGGCCCGAGGTAAGTCGGGTGTTTCCCATGTTTGACCTGCTCCAGCATTGATCCACAGAACTCTGTGATTATGTGTATTTATCCCCGTGTGCAGTGTTATCATGAAAAATGTTGCATCAAAATGAATTTCAATAATTGTTGAGTCTCTGTGTGTGTATACGTGCCTGTGTTTGTGTGTGTGTTCATCAGCATCTCCAGATGACCATCCAGGCTCTGCAAGATGAACTGCGCACACAGCGAGACCTCAACCACCTGCTGCAGCAGGAGAGCGGTAACCGCTCCGCCTCCGACCATTTCACCACCATCGAGCTGACGGAGGAGAACTTCCGTCGGCTGCAGGCCGAACACGACAGGCAGGCCAAGGAGCTCTTCTTGCTGAGAAAGACCCTGGAGGAGATGGAGCTGAGGATTGAGACCCAGAAACAAACACTTGGTGCAAGAGATGAATCCATTAAGAAGCTGCTTGAGATGCTGCAGAGCAAAGGGCTGCCGCCTGGGCCGGGCAGGGCCTCAGAGGAGGAAGAGCAGGAGAGAGCCAGGCGCATTGCTGAGGCAGAGGCCCAGCTCGGACACCTGGAGGTCATTCTGGACCAAAAGGAGAAGGAGAACATCCATCTGAGAGAGGTACTCCAGGACCAGGGTCATGTGGGATTCACTGCAGAAGAGTTAAAACTGAATGCTTTTTGTTTTGTTGCCACTAGATGGCAGTGCTGAGTGACATAAAATCAATATGTCCCTCTCATGGTGATTATATAATGTATAACTAAAAACTGCAGTTGCATGAAACATTTTGCATGTGTGAAGACAAACTTTCTACGCTCTGTGTGGTAACTTATTTTTTTATTTTTTAAGAATCCGGCTTTCAGGACAGATTACAGTTGGTTTTGCTGAACCTGTGCCACATGATGTTTTGTTATGTGTTTTGTCTTGAAGGAACTGCACAGAAGAAATCAGCTGCATCAGGATCCCAGCAAAACCAAGGCCCTACAGACCATCATAGAGATGAAAGTAAGACTCAGATACACTGACTATACCCACATACAACAGCCCTGTCAGACGGGACATATTCAGATAATGACTTTTCATCATCTCTGTCTAAAACCAGGTGGTGTTTTTTGTATGTACATAAGTGACTGGCATTCCCAGGTCTTGTATCACATTAACCAGTGCATGTCTAAACTGAGGCCGTGGCTGATGTGTATTGTGCAGAATCTATTGTTGTCATTGTGATCCTCGGCAGCTGAGTCAATCGTCAGCTCGCTGTCACAACTCTCTATCGCTCTCTCACACAGACATGCACACACACTGTATTAGCTCACAAAGCAGTTGTGTAAACATAAACAAGAATCAATATTGCTGTTCAACATTTCAGCTATTGTGGCTCGCTGAAGAGGCAGCCTGCCGTGCCAAACTATAACACACTGGTTTCATGACAAGTGATGGCATATTTTTCTCAATAATTAGCTCTTCAGCAGACTGTCTGCAAACATCACAGGCTCTATCATTTCAATCTCATTTTGTGCAGACAAGTATTGTTCAGAAGTGTAGAGCTGCTTTGTTTTCAAACTTCATTCAAGGTTTCTGAACACACCCATTTTGCATTTTGAATTATAGCAAAATAGTGTATCGAAGGATGTGTAAAAGTTTCTATTTGATATTGGTTGATTATGTAGTCCTTAAAGTGGTGTCTTGGATTTGAACAAGTTGGTGCTTTGTGACACTTCGAGAAACGTAAATGTTTAAATCTTTGGACAAGCATACATATTATATCGGGGGATATTTAAGATTATGGGCTGGGAGTGCAAGTTTTAGAGACCCCACCCACCCACCACCTTCAAGAGTGATTTCTCTCTGGCTTGCAGCTCAAGAAATGTCCATTTTGCAGACATCCATATTGGATTTGTTACCACAGAGGCAGCTGCAATATGCAAATATTAAAACATGCAACTATGGTTCTGTTGTATTCTAAGTGTAAATCCTCTCTTCAGATCAGCACTAGCTGTACAGCAGCTGGATATGTTAGTGGAGATATCAGGCCCATCCAGCTACTGAACCGCTGTAGACACCACCAGCCTCACTGCAGAGGCCTGACATCACTTCCTCAAAATAAATCATGACATCATCGCTGAGCTGACACAGCCCCTCTCACTCGGCTGGATCGGCACTGTGCAGGCCCCAGCCTCCCTTGGCACGGTCATGTGATATCTGGGCTCTAGGATCTCGTTGATTTTCATACAGAGTGAGGGAAGTCCCGCCTCCTCCTCCTCCTGTGCTGTGCAGGAAGACCCTGCATCTCTCCCCTCGCCTCTCTCCCTCTGCTGTGTTGATGCTGATGGAAGCACGAATAATCCTCCCTCTCTCCCCTACATCCCTCCCGCCCTCTCCTCCTCACTCACCAGAGACAGTGCACAGTATATAGCCAGCCTGCTGCTGCTACCATGGAAACAGGTGTGGTTGTTTATGACAGTGAGAGGCCAGTATGCAGGGAGATAGCGGGAAAAAGAGACATACAGAGGCAGGGAAAGAGAGATAAAGAGCAAGATTTATTGACCAGGTCGATGTAACCAGAGATTACATGTGGATGGAATAAAATCACCCTCCTTTGAAGGTACGGTGTCTTGTGTCTATTGCAGCGATGTTAGTTCATTGATGTTCGTCTCGTAACACCGAGACTGAGGTGATATGCAGCATCAGGGCGAAGTGCATGTGCATGTGCAGTGCTCATGCATTGACGTTAACCCCTCAGATCCTTCTCCGCTAGTCCATCACTCCTCATTTTGATACACTACCCATGTTCCTCTGCAGTGGGCTACGACTGACCCTGCTAACGGCCACAAGTTCATAAGTTCAGAGGCACTAAGATGAAAGAAGGAGAGACACAAAAAGAGAGAAAGACAGGAAGGAACAAGGTTGCTGTATGCTCTGTTGGAGAGGGAGATGGACCATGGCTAATCTTAAAGACGTTGTATTATTTATTTAAAAAGCCGTGAAGCTAAAGCTGCACTCACAGTCGCAGTCAAGAGACTGGATTCTGCATTGATCTGCAAGGAACTACGGCAAAAGCTACGGCTTGTTACTTTTCTTCTTTTCCCCTCTGCACGTTTCTCTCCGGTCCTGGCTGATCTCTCCGTGCTGGATGTGCGCTCAATATTTCCCAATGGTGATTAATCCTCTGAGCCGCTGCAAGGAGCTGGGTAGAAAGCTTCTGATTTCACCGACAGATACTGCAGTTGCTCTCAGCCAGACCAAAGAGCTTCTTCCCTTCTCTCTTTATCTCGCTGTATCTCACTCTTCTTCTTTTTTTCTTACTCTCTCCTTCTACATGTCTTCCTAAATCTTTTGGCTGTCTTTAGTCTCTCCTGGACTCTTGTCTTTAGTTGAGGATTTATGTGCAGCATGCAACTTGTGGACATGCCAGTCTGGATTTTGAGGTGTGTCTCCTCCGCGTGTTTGTGTGCAGGACACCAAAATTGCCTCTCTGGAGCGCAACATTCGGGATCTGGAGGATGAGATCCAAATGCTGAAGGCAAACGGTTTACTGAACACAGAGGACAGAGAAGAGGAGATCAAACAGATGGAGGTCTACAAGAACCACTCAAAGTTTATGAAGACTAAGGTAGACTCCTTCTGCTCTGTGCATGCAAATCAGTGCGGTGAAACTCTGGTTTGATATGAACTCATGTTGTTCAGGGTATAGATAGTCCTGTGCAGGGAGGAGAAGACTGAATGAAAGCTGTTTTAACATTTAGTGTCAACAACAAACTGAGAGAAGCTGGTCTACTGTTTTATTTTAGTAAAACCTCATTGTCAAGAGCACCACATATCAATCTGTAAATGCATATTTTGGCATTCCTCCCACAGTTACATGTAAAAACAGATAGTTCATCACTCTGTTGCTAACCAACAAATACAATGTGTATCATTTTCAAACAGTGTTAAAAAATAGTGTCAGCTTAGTTTTCATTAGACTGATCTCACCTGCTTGAGTTTCCAGCCCAGTCAGTGATGATAACTTGTGTTTGCAAGCAGGAGTCAGAGTTTTACAGTCACGCCTCGAGCATCGCTGCTACCTAAAATCTGTGATTGTGTCCAGCTGTATGTGTCTGCGGCTCTCTGGGGCTCGTGTGTCTCTCCGGAGCTTTGACTCTGTGTTTACATACCGCTCTCCGTATTAAACGACCAGGCGCAGACCAGCCACAGTTTTGTTATCCTATTTTTAGACCTCTTTTCATCAATCATGAATAGAGATGATGTATAATATATGATGAATGCAGGGGAGTCAGTCCCAAATGCATATTTAATGAGAGAAAAGCGTGTTGATGAAAATAGTGCAAAAGCTGCACTGACGAGCTCACCGTTTGCTGTTTCCTCCCTCAGACGCGCATGCAGGCACGCCGCGATGGTAAAAACATGGCATTTCTAACAGCTGGGTTTGTTTGATGCGTTGTGCAGATTGACCAACTGAAGCAGGAGTTGTCGAAGAAAGAGTCGGAGCTGCTGGCTCTGCAAACAAAGCTCGAGACCCTCAACAACCAGAACTCAGACTGCAAACAGCATATCGAGGTGCTCAAAGAGTCTCTCACTGCCAAGGAGCAACGTGCTGCCATCCTGCAAACAGAGGTGATGAAAGACCCTCAGCTTGTTTGTACATATACAGTAAATCATCGTAACAATACACAGCATCTCAAACGTGTTCATCCTCCCAGCGACACCGAGCAAATAATAGGCCTGCCCTGCAGCTGAGGCTTATTACTGCAAATAACATCAGCACTTTGCTTACTTCAGGGACTTTGTCTTCAATAAATTGTAACTTAGGTCACCACCAAACAAAAGTTGGTGCATTGTCACAGAACATCTGACAGACCTAACAAGATCAAACAACTTGTAATGCACAAACTGAAGCCACCCACAATTTTTCTGCTAAGTTTAAGTAATAAATACTCAAAAGCGCCTTTGAAAGGATGTTGTTTTCCTGAAGATTTTCTATTTTAAGTTGAATCCCTGTGTAGACTTCATCTGAGGTGTTTTTGGGTGTGTGGTGCTTCAGGTTGATGCTCTACGTCTGCGTCTGGAGGAGAAAGAGTCCTTCCTGAACAAGAAAACCAAACAGCTGCAGGACCTGACGGAGGAGAAGGGTACTCTCGCCGGAGAAATCAGGGACATGAAGGACATGCTGGAGGTCAAAGAAAGGAAGATTAATGTCCTGCAGAAGAAGGTGAGAGTCAGAGGTGAAGTAAACCTCAACATACTGACTGAAATGTTGCAAGAAATATCCACGGGACTTATTGTTACATTATTTATTGACTACACCAAACTTCAGAGAGTAGGTGAGAGTAATGTTACTCTGCATTTAGTCTGAAATTTTAAATGAACACTGACTAAGATTCTTGTGTCCTGGACTAAACCAGTCACTCTGTGAAAATACAAAGCAGAGTGGTTACTCTCTCCATTAAGACTCTTTTGCTCTCAGGGGGAAAGTGTCCATAGAAAGACAAGCAAGAAGATATTTCTGCCTCACTGCTTCTAGTGTGTGTGTGTGTGTGTGTGTGTGTGCTATAAATACTCACAGTGTTACTCCCTCTCTCACCCTGACCTGCTCACCCATTCCCTTTGTTTTTTTTCATCCTCCTTGTTCGATCCTACCTTTTCTCTCTCATCTATCCACTTTTATCTCTTTTCACCATCTCTTGTGAAATCTTCCTCCGTCTCCTGATGTGGTTGCTTAATGTTGGTTGTCTGTTTTGTCATTCTTATAATACAGTAAATCAGATCAGTCTTCTATTGTACTATGCTTCATTCTCAACTCCTATTTGCTCATGTATTTTTTACTCTACACTTGGTTCTTCCTCCTGAAGCTCCTTCTAAACGTCTGACAGTTTTTTGCTATATTTCTTCCTTCAGTTGAAAACACTTTGTTACAAAGCCCCAACACATTTCTGACAACAAACAAGACGTTGTCTGTTAATCTTCAAAGACTTCTCCCATCTCCAAGTCCAACTATTACACCTCCTGTAAATGTAGTGCTGCAGTTTTGAGGTCATGTTATGTACCTGTGTTTCCTGCTTTTCTCCTGGCTGAGTCAGATCGAGAACCTGCAGGAGCAGCTGCGGGACAAAGACAAGCAGCTGGGAAATCTGAAGGACAGGGTCAAGTCTCTGCAGACCGACTCCAGTAACACAGACACTGCCCTGGCCACCCTGGAGGAGGCGCTGTCAGAGAAGGTAGAGCACACCACGTCTGCATTAATACAATAAGTGTTCACTGTCGGGATGTGATCAGCTGCTGTCCAATGAAATCAGCTCTTCCCTCTGGGGGATGGTTTTTGTGAGAGCGTACAGTAGGTGTCCATCCTACTGACAGGGATTAAGGTTGATTTGAGAGTCTTCAAAGTGTCTTTTTAAAACTTAGAGGAAAAGTGAAACCCTTCCTCAAACAGCATATTGTATTAAATTAGTGGACATAACAGCTGCTGGGAGGTGGATTTTTCTGCCTTTGAACAGTCCACAGAGCTGGTTCCCACTGTTTCCTTTCTTTATGTGAAGCTGAGTTCACACTTGGTGTATCGACATGTGAGTAGAAAAAGAAAAAGAAAATTTACTTTACACACAGACATGACAATAAAAGCTGGCTATCAAATACAATATCAAAGTTAGAGATGCTCTTAAGAAAAACAGACTGCAGTACAGTCACAGACGCTAGCACACACCTACTGAGGCATGTAACTGAAGCAATACGTACAACTCAGGAAAGGGTAGGTTTAATCAACTAGGTAACCTATTCAGCACATTTTTAATTATTTCATTCCTATTTATTAAGAAACGCACAAAAAATAAACAAATAAATAAAAACAAACAGACAGCCAACACAAGAAACAAAGTTGAAACAGGGAGGCCTCCCTTGGGTTTGTATTGTTATTGAATCTAATCTCATTTGATTAGATAAGGCAGCTGTGGGTCAGGTGGTAGATTGAGTTGCCTGTGAATCATAAGGTCATGGGTTCGATGCCCGGCTCCCCCTGTCTACATGTCGAAGAGTCCTTGGGCAAGACACTAAGTTGCTCCCTATGGTGGCTCGCGCCTTGCGTGGCAGCTTGGTAGCTATTGGTGTGTGTGTGTGAATGGGTGAATGAGGTGCCATGTAAAGCACTTTGGGACCTAGCTAAGGTCATGAAAGCGCTATATAAATGTTCTCCATTTACCATTAATTTCCTAATCACGGTTTAATTTCGCTTACATCCTTTTTATTGCACAACTTTAAGGCTAATTTCACATTATTTGCTATGAAAAATATTTTGCAAATGAAATAATTTATAGTTTCATTTTTGTGAATTGTGCAAATATCAGATTGTTTACTTTTGAACACATGTGATCAGTTATGTCATCACTTTAAGAGCTGCTCTTAAAGGTCACTTTTTCATTTCATTAGTTGGATTAATATGAAGTCTAATTATTCAGTCACTAGAAATAATTTTAATTGTGTGTGTGTGTGTGTGTGTTTGCACATTAGGAAAGGATTATAGAGCGCTTAAAGGACCAAAGGGAAAGGGAAGACAGAGAACGTCTGGAAGAAGTGGAGTCCTACAAGAAGGAGAACAAGGACTTGAAGGAGAAGGTCAACAGCCTGCAGATAGAATTAACAGACAAAGAGGTCAGTGAGTGAACAGATCCTCTCTGTACGGGTGCAGGGGTGTGTGTACCTTTGTGTTTCTCTACTCTACTGTAGCGCAGAGCACAGGCCGCACCTCTTCCGATGTAGTGCACAGCGTATATTAAACCTCCTCCCTTCAGTAGGCCTTTATGTGACATTTTAGCTGTCGCCTCTGGCACTGTGGCCTAGTTACACCTGCTGGCACTGCGCTGGCCTGCCTGGTGTTTAAATCTGTGCTAAGTGTCTGAGCTGTCTCTCCACCTACAGTCCAGCCTCATTGATCTGAAAGAACATGCATCATCCCTGGCATCTTCTGGCCTCAAGAAGGATTCAAAACTCAAGTCCCTGGAGATTGCCATCGAGCAGAAAAAAGAGGAATGTAGTAAGTTGGAGACGCAGTTGCAGAAGGTAGGTGTACGTCTCTCAGTGCACGCTCACTCACAGCAATCAACTAAACAACCCTCAGTTATTAAGACTTTATTAGAAGTGATCAACTTTTGGTCTGTAAGCTCTGATTCGCTACAGTTAGAGGGAAAGATGAGTGAAGATGGGAAAATGTCCAGTCCTAACCCTCCACAGTGCAGTAATGATACCACAGCAGTTTATCCTAGAGCGTACCGTATCTCAGGTTCATATAGCCGCTACTCTGAAGCTTTCCATTGTGTCATATAATCTCCACATAAAGTCCACATCTGAACAATAACTAAGCAACTTTATCTGCTCAGGAAGATTGTGTTTTATGAAAAGCTTGAGAGCAGCTGCTACATGGGCCTTGGGGTAACATTGTTTTGCTGTTAGTGTTGTTTCTACTCCCAAATTTACAGTAGTGTTATTACTGTGGTAGACAGGACGTTTACAGATGCAGAGTTTCCACAGATGATGTCAAAGGTTTTACGGTAACACCGCCTTTTTTTTTTTTGCAGTCAATATTTCAGGTGCAATAATAAAGATATAAATGCCTCTTTGGCTGGACTGTTGAGAGCTTCACTGCCCTGAATGAAAGATGCTGAGATGTCCATCATTAGTTGCATTCAGCTGAAGAAAAGCATTAGCTCAGTGGGAGTCCAGGGAAACAAACTGTTCCTTTTTATACCTAAACGAAAAAACATTTGATGAAATACTAGTTTAGTTTGTCGCCTCCTCATGTATTTCTGCCACTCAGGCCTGATACTGTGTGTGTTCATGGAAAATCCAAAAGAATTTATCAATAAAACAAATTCTATTGATTCACTATAGATATAGAAATTAATTACCATCAGGCTTCAACTGTGGAAAAATCCTTCATTATTCTTTGTCTGAATAAAACTCTGGACTAAACAGCGACTGTGAACTGACCTTATATGATATTTTTATATATGTGACATACACAGTTCATTAGGATAATGGCTACCTTCATGCTTTCTCTGCCATGCTTTGTTAAGGTGCTGCAAGAAGCAGACAGTCCATTAAAAAAAACAAAACAAACCCTGTTCCTTCTCATAGTCCACAGACCATCGCTGTGTCTGTTCCCCTGCATTTGTTGTGTTTCCATGAGCCTGTGGTAACACCTGCTGTTCGGAGGCTATGTTACTTATCTGTCAAACGTGTACTGTAACATGTCTGATCCTGCTGTTCTCTCCTCTGGCTCAAACTAAATCCTA
>OOFC01029554.1:0-13549 GCA_900323345.1 Pseudochromis fuscus | reverse complement strand
CTTATGTTTCTTTGGCAATGAATGATCTAATTTGATTCACATTCCATCAGAATTCACACACACACACACACACACACACACACACACACACACACACACACACACACACTCTTGTTGCTGTGTTCGGGGGATTCCTGTGTAGATTCTTATACAGTTTCTTCATCAGAAAAAGGATTTCCTTGTTCCTTTGGGTGCAGAAAACCTGCACAGCACTTCCAAAGCAGCAAAAGTGGTTGACTTTAGATCAAAGCAAACATCAAATCGCAGGTGACGCATTCCCCCCCAAAATATGGTAAATGAAATACAGAAGTTGAGCTGATTCATAGCTTTGCTGCTGTCAAAGCATTACCTCTTTCAAACTCCTCCAAACTCAGAAAACACTTCAAAGTCAAACAGGTAAAGCTGATGATCATTGTTGTTGCTTTGATAATTTCTCATTTCTTCCTCTTTGTTATTTGTTGTTGTTGAATAATTCATGAAACTCAGACACGAAGAAGTTCTCACATTGATGTAACAACCACCAGAGTTTTACTGTGAAACGTAAAAAGACTTTAGCACTGAAATACATTTGACCAAAAGTGTTTTGTAACAAAATATTCAATACAAAACAGTGATGTGAAATTCTTCTCATAAAACACTTTTAAAGTCTTATTTTCTGTAATTACTGACAAAGACTTTCAATTTATCTGATGATAATTACATTTTTGTCAGTGTTGTTTCTTTTCTTTAAGTACAGATTACAGGTATTTTCATTCTTAAGTTAAAAGTTCTCCTACAGAAAATGTATTTCGGCTCATTTTTGTTGTTCTTTCAAGTTTTAATTATTTCAGGTTCAGATAGATTTTGTTCTGTTTTCCTGAACAGGACAAATCAAATTTAAATTGTTCATGGTATGAGATACCAGAATTATTTGTCTCTTAATTCATTGTATTTTCAAATGCAAATGGAAAAGAAAAAGGAAATTATATATTGTTACTTTCTAATGTTGTGTAACTACCCAGTGATTTAAACATCACAAACAATTATTAAGCACATTTATGAATTACAACAACATGAAAAGAAAAATGCCTCCTCAATGAGAACAATATATTATAAATATCTAAAATATAAAAATATGAAGTCAAATTACGACATTGTGAAAGCATTGATGCTGTGAATCGGTTGAGGTCGTTCCTGCTCTCACTCTGACTTTGATGGTGCTGAAAGGCCCTGACCTTGTAATACTACAGTGTTTTGATGTACTGACTGATTGATTAACTGATTGATTGCTGTGGCGTTATAGAAACACAATTGGATGAAACTAAATTGAACTGAATTATGCTTGTGTACAGCACTTTGACCGATCATGCTGTCCTTAAAGTGCTGTATAAATAAAGTTGAATTGAATTGAAAAGTTGAATAAATCAGTAAATTCGTCTCATATTGTGACTAATCTGCCTTTCATAGGTGTTAATGCGTCATACAAAAACGATTGCGAATGATTGATCGTGTGTGTGCGTCTGTTTGCGAGGGTGTGTATGTGTTTGTATGGGTGTGATGTGTGTACACAAACTTTGTTTGCACTCTTGCTTGCGTATGTACCAAAGGTAGGCTTCCGTCAGAGGAAAGTTGAGGTTTTTTGTTCGTTTACAGTGCAAAGAACAGACTGCTGACAAGGTGATTTTAAGCAGAGACTGATGAATGTGGCTGGTGTGTATCTGTATTGTCCACCCCCACCTCCACAGGTGCTCCACATACACACATGCACACACAGAGGAGTGGTGAGAGGACTGGATAAACTCTCTCTGGGTATAACCATAGATAAAACCTGTCGTTGCATTTTTTTTTTTTGTTGTTGTTCCAATGATTTCCTCAGCGTCTGCATCTCGCAGTATTTGGTATTTTAGCTTTTCCGCCCAAAAACATTTGTCAGCGACTCTTAATCACCTTCTCAGGTTTTTTAGGTGTTACTTTCCAGGTAATCGAGGTGATTGTCATCAAGCTTAAGACTCACACAAATTGTGATTAAAATTTTTTGTCCAGTAATCTGTACAAAGACAAAACACTTTCACAAAACCATGTTTCATGATATTTGCTAATATAAACTTACTTTTAAAAATGTTTAAACGACAACATATTTCAACTTTTCATTGATAGTTCAGAGAACTCATTGAAAGACAATCACATCAGATCTGTGTGTAGCGGCGTCTTGGTATACTTTACTTGCGGAAGCGTGGGAGGTGGCACCCTTTTATTTTCACTGACAAATCAGAACATTTCCATCACTGAGCGTCTACTGTGCTCAAACCTCTCCACTTTCCATCACCATGAGACATATAAAACACATAAAACATGCACTTTTGAACCAACTCAGTGTGATTTAATTCCAATAATTGGATCGGTTGTTTTGCTTAAACCATCTGACTCCAGTACACTACAGCTCTGTGTGGTGTGTTTATGGTTGGTTTCATACTGTATGTTGTCACTGGAGCGCAGTGGAGGGTTTCTAAAGAAATATCGCATGAGCGGCAGAAGTGAATAGCGTTGCTTGGATAAATCAGACTGGAAGGCAAAGTGAATTCATTTCATGTAATGGATTTATACAGAACATGCTTGTTGTTTTTAAATGTGCTTATATAAATAAAATTGCCTCGACTTATATTGAGCATCAGGCACGTAAACAGATTAGATTTAGAGTACAGATATATTTTAATCCATGAACCTCATTAAGTGAGTCCTGCTGAGCTGTTGAGCAGGCCTGCTACGTGACGAAACAACAATATAAGCCTCAGTATGGAGGTGTTTGGTATTCAGTCTACGTGTGTTTGTAAAACAAGCACTGTGTGCAGCTATACTTACTGCAGGCCAGACACAATCGGCCTTTCTCTGGTTACTGAAAAAGACGCTAATGGAAGAAATAATAGCAGTGCAGTGTTTTTATCTCTCCATCTCTCACCAACACGAGTGCAGTCTCACACACCAGGAGATGCTGGGTTTGATTGGTTTTACGCCTGTGGGTAGAGATAACAAGGTGAGACAGAAAAGCTCACAACTGCTGGTGACAGGTAGTGTAGAGGATTCCTGTTTATCTGGTTGTTTTCCAGTTACTGCTCTCAGGTTTTGGAACCCATGTATTTGCGATTCCATGTATTATTTATTTATTTATTTATTGTGGCACCAATGAAGAATTGAATTTGATTGTGTGTTCATGTGAGAATTGTAAGAGCTCTGATTACATGGAAAGTTGTTGGAGGAACGGGGTGTGTGATTGCTGTGGACTTAAGTGTGTGTATGTGCGTGAACAGTGAAAGGTTGTGGGTCACAGTGGATTTCCTGTTGTTTGAGGTTGACAATCAAAACTGAAATAGTGAAAAAAAGAAAAAGCAGAGACCACTGACGTTCTCTCCGCCTATCCTGCACGACTGACAGAAACACAAAATAATAGTCAGATTGTCGTCACTTTGATTGAGCAATGATTTTTAGCTTGTAGACGAGCGTTTCTGTCGAATGGTTTATTTCAACAAAATCACCCATGTGTGATTTACAGTGTGAGCTGCGCAGTTGCTGAAACATTCTCACTCTTATCATGGTGAATCTTGAGGTTAAACCGTCACCTCTATTCTCTGTAGTCTCAGCTGCACTATTATCATTATTTGTGCTTTATCGAACATGCTTGTGCTGTGTGTCTGCGTCTGTATTTATTTGACCTCAGACTGGCTGTCCCAGTCTTCGAGTGATCCCTGTGGCACCAGATAAGGAGGGCACACACTGACACACTAACACACACTTGCGAAAAAGTCTGACACAGTTATGCACGGAAATGCAAATACTACTGTATATCAGCATCGTGCACTCGTAGGAGCTGTCTTGCAGAAGACATTCACACCTTTGATGCATTTGTGGAAGGAAGAGAGACGATCACAGGAATTGATAAAAGAAGGGATCATTTTGACATTACAGTCTCGCAGTGCTGTTGATTTACTGGATGTGTGTTGCTGCTATAAATGCACAAAATAATGTGTGTTTAATGTGTTACATAGTCCCTCCTAAGATTATCAAGCATGTTTTTGTCAGGGCACACAATAAGACTCCATATCTGTCACAAATACTGTTTTTTTTCTAGTTCTTTTATGAATCAGAGGACATCTGATTGTGACAAAAATCGCCACTAAGCAAAGACTGAGGTTGTGAGAGTTTACAAAGATCAGGGGCATGGGGGGAGGTGAGAGGGGGATGGCCATTACTGGCAGTGATGAAGGAGAAAGAGTGCATTACTGGCAGCAGTGTCCTTTATGAGCGAGACAGAGAAGGATTCACAAAGAAAGAAATGACATGAAAGAGGGACAGTCAGAGTGAAAGAGAAGCCAGGCAACCACTTGAAAGGACTCTGAGGTTGACACCTTCACATTCTCCGCCTTTCTCCATTTGCAAATATTCCACGTCCTCAGAAGACATCTCTTCTTATTGCATTTGATGTTATTGTGTTCAGAATTATTAAGGCAAAAGGTGTTTGAGAGGAAAATACCTTTGGTTTACTATGGTCACAGTGCAACTGGTAGATGTTTAAGGGGAAGTACAGCATCAGACACAAGGTCTGATGGTGGGAATCACTTTGCTGTTTGCTTCTTTGGGTAAAAATATGCAGTGTCATTAAGATATCAGTCACCAGTTTTTACTTACACAACAATAGGCAGTTCGTTATAGTAAATAATAAATGTTAAGACTGACATTTTGAAAGGTTAAAATGATTTTATTTAATATTAATAATAGACAAATATATGATTTACTTTAATTAAAAACACACAGTGCTTCTATGAGAGTGTGTCTCTGTATAAAAGTCCAAAGTAATAAGTTCATATTACAATTAAAAGGCTCTAATTAATCCACATTGAACAGTCTTCTGTTAGTTTGTGTGGTTTGTTGACATTTTAGCTTTCCTTGACTTGTTCAGCTGCTGCATGAAGAATCGTTCTGATACCAAAGTTTCAGTATAACTGGGTTAATGATAGTTACAAATATAATTGTTATGCTTTTTCCCACTCTCCAATATGTTAACACATCTTCTTCTGCTTCTGTGTTGGTTCAGCCCAGATTGAAGTTATCCCCTGCAAGATCTGTGGTGATAAGTCCTCTGGAGTGCATTATGGAGTCATCACTTGTGAGGGCTGTAAGGTTAGATAAAACAGCATCACACACACACACACACACACACACACACACACACACACACACGACGTGAATACTGAAAATGGTAAACGGTTATCTCCACTGTGTCTAAAGGTAAAAGAAATCCACTGAGCTTTTTCCTCCTGAGAAGAAATGAACTTGATGCTGACTGCAGCTTCATGTTGAAGATATGAAAGTAGCTGCAATCATCTCATCTAACGTTACTGACAGTTTTCTAACTTTCCTAACATCCTTTTGAAATTTCAGCTTAAAAATCGATCATCTCATCTAACTTTCCACCAGAAAGCAAATATGGGTATTTCCCAAAATTTTAAATTGTTCCTTAGACCATTAGAGTGAGGCTGTGTTTTTTAGCCAGTTTTAGCTTATTGAAGATATTTTTCTGTCTGTATACTGTAAATATTTAAATGAAAAGTAACAACAAATTTCAAAGATACATTTAGATAATTTAGAAAGTGTCTCTGTCTCGTACTTTGTTCACTAGAAAACACTGACAAATTTATTTTTCAGTCTTCAAAAATGCAAAAAAAAACAGCTTTTATCCAATTTTTTAAGATTCACATATCGTTTTTTCCTATTTAAAAAAACATGCTTGTGTTTGGCTCTGTTTCCTGCCCCTCAGGGATTTTTCCGGCGCAGCCAGCTGCCCACTGTCTCCTACTCCTGCTCCAGGCAAAGTAACTGCCAGATCGACCGGGCGAGCCGCAACCGCTGCCAACACTGCCGCCTGCAGAAGTGCTTGGCGCAGGGCATGAGCAGAGATGGTGAGACACATACGCACTTACACGGACAGATGGACAAACCCATCTCACTCTCCATTCACAGCATTTGCTCATTTTTGCGTGTATGTTTCATTCTTTCCAGCTGTGAAGTTTGGGCGGATGTCCAAACGTCAGCGGGACTCTCTGATCGCTGAAGTGGAAAGACACCGACAGCAGCAGCAGCAGCAGCATCAGCAGCAGCAGCAGCAGCTTCATGGAGATGCCCAGTCCATGTTGTCCTACCCTACCAAGAACCGTCAAGACCGCTCCCCGCAACTTCTCCAGCCCATGGCCTCAGCCTACTCCTATGCAGGGGATGGCGAGCTGTTGACCTACGCCGCTGATGTTCACCCTTTCCTGGTGTGCTCCCCGAATGACTCTCAGGTGTCTGGTATGATCTACCGCAGCTCTGGTGTCTCTCCCACATCGAGATCCCAAGGCAGGGGGGACAACAGCGGGCACCCCGATGTAAGAGGTGAGGTACTGCTGTAGAAACAAGATTTGCCATGTGTTATTTGCTGTATTCCCCTCTGCTTATTCCTTGTGGGTCTCTCTTTTTTAATTCCTTACATTAGGATTTGACTCCAGACAGCCATCCCATGATCTGATGGCGATTCATTCCTACAACCCTCTCGAGGATCCTTACAGCCTCTATCCCCACTCTCTGCGAAACATAGGTGAACAAACGGCATAGTGGGGTAAAATGTGAAAGTCATCATGTCATGTGTGTATTATTGATCAGCGCTTGTGGTTTTCTTCAGATGAGCTTTGCGCCAGCATCGTCCGTTCCCACAGAGAGACCAGCCAGTACAGAGTGGAGGAGCTGCAGGCGCTCAGGTGGAAACTGTTCAGCAGAGAGGAGATCCAAGCCTACCAGAGCAAAGTATAACCACCTGATCTCTGTTTCCACCTCTTTGTTATTTCTCAGGTTTGCATGTGTGTGAACTCATTCAGAGACTCTCACAACAAAACATGCCATTTCACATGGCTTGAGGCTGAGGCTGCTTCTGTTTGATGAATCAAACAGAAAACTGAGAAAACGTATTTCACTGATTTCCCCCTCCTCTTCGCTCTTTGATCATGAGGGATCAAAGAGAAAAGAGTGGGGGGTATATATAGTAAGAAAATACAGAAACCTGAGCAGTTGATCGAATGGTTGGGACAGTGAGGATCGGTTTGTGTGGGATGGGTGAAATGTTTTGCCCTTTATGGTTGTTTTTAAGCGTGATGTTGCAAAAGGACATCTAAAAATGTACCTGCTGTGTTTTACTCTTGTTCCCAGTCAGTGGATGAGATGTGGCAGCACTGTGCCATCCGACTGACAGATGCCGTGCAGTATGTGGTGGAGTTTGCGAAACACATCCCGGGTTTCCGTATGCTCAGCCAGAACGACCAGATCGCACTCTTAAAGACTGGTGATCTTCTCCTCACTTTCCACATGAACTTTAATCACCTGTAAAAACTTTTCTCTTACTCTCTTCTGATCTGTTTTTTGTTCTTTCTTGTCTTTTTCCACTTAGGCTCCATGGAGGTGGTTCTGGTTCGGATGAGTCGCTTCTTTAACACAGAGAACAACACCGTGTTCTTTGATGGGAAATTTGCTGGAGCTGAAGTCTTCAAGTCTTTGGGTGAGGATTTCACTAACAGGCTTTGGGAATTGAGATCAGTACATAAATGTGGTGGATTATCAGTGCTCAGTTGTGTCTTTATTTGCAGCATGTGGCGATTTAATCACGGCAGTGTTCGACTTTGCTCATGGTATGTGTGCTCTGAAGCTGAGTGAGCAGCAGATCGCTCTCTTCAGTGCTCTGGTGCTGATCAATGCAGGTAAGGTCAACTCAACCTGTCCCTCATTCATCTTGCAATTTATTCTTCAGTTTTAGAATTTTACAAAAAATGGGAGGAGACTAGAGAGACAGGGCACATAATTCAAGCATTGCAGTGTCCATCAAGCAACGATCAGCACTGATGAAGCTCCTAACATTTTCTTACATATTTTCTTTTTTTTTCTCAATATTTTTTTTTCTTTCATTGTTCTACCCAGACTGTATATTTATATTAATATCATATCAGTCAACAAAAAAGTTCACATTTAGAGAGTAGAGTTTGTTCACATATATAAATTTATCATAAACTTTTTTCAATCACATTTGCTCCATCTGTTTGTTCATTTCCACATGGACTTCTCTGCCCCCCAGTGGTGGCTAATAGACCTGCTGCTATTAGCAGATCACACAGTGAACCAAGATTATTCAGATTAAAATGTTTGAATGGTGTGTTACATTACAAAATAAACACAAAAATCTTTTTCTCACATATCTTTCTGTGAAGATCGTCCATGTCTGGAGGACAGAGGCAGAGTTCAACGAGTGCAAAGAAGCTTGGAGATAGGACTCAACCATATTCTACACAGAGACAACCAAGAAAGTCTGATGCATAAGGTGTGTGTTAAGTCAGCTGGTTGGAAAGTGAATGAAAGAAACACCATCATGTGCTTTCTAAATCTCTTTGACCACGCACGCACACACACACACACACACACACACACTTTTCCATGCTGTAGTAGACTATAGTGATATAAATGTGTGTGTGTGTGTGTGTGTGTGTGTGTGTGTGTGTGTCCTCCCCTCAGCTGTACCAGAAGATGGCAGTGCTGCGTTCACTGTGTAGTCTGCACATGGAGAAGCTGCGCTGGTTCAGTCAGCGATACCCACTGACTGCACACTCCCTGTTTCCTCCACTCTACAAGGAGCTGTTTGCATCGGAGGCAGAGCTGCTGCCAGGGACCACTCACTGATTCATCACCAGAAACTGTTGTAAACACACACACACGTACATTACTTCTCGACAGAATCTATTTTTCTAATAATGAAAATGAGCACAGTAATCGCAGTGTGTTAAATATTACATAACTTGCAGCAGAGTTTTTTTGTTGTTAGATTATGTCCAACATAAATTTCAATATTTTGCTAGTTCACATTATGTTGGTTTTTCCAGGGAAAGGTGTGTTTTGATGTTTCCTGAGTGTACGTTGTCAGTGGGGTACAGGGTGTGTTTTCTCTCAGGATGTGCTCTTGTGATTCTGTCCAGTTATAGCTAGCGTGTCACAGTGTGTTCAGACATACAGATTAAAAGAGGCACAACACTGGTCATTGTCACTGTCAATAGCAAATTCACGTTAAGAAATCAATATAAGTTAAACCAGGGTGCTACAGATAAATAACATACTACATAAAAATGGTAATAACAGGATACAAGAAATAATTTAAATAAAATATAATATGCTTTGCTTGAATTAAATGTCAAATAAAACTTAAAGTAACAGTCCGCCAAAATCTCTGTTTCGAGTAGAAAACACTGAACTGCTGCAGAATTAAAGTGTAAAGAGAGTTTGCAGCTTCTTTGTAGCCTGGCCCTTCATGGATGTGGATTCACATCAGACTCTCTTATTTATTTGGTTTCATAAAACTCAAAAAAAAAAAAAAAGTACAAACAGTCGTATTATATTCTAACAGGGTGTTAGGGACTAACAATAAATGTGCAAGAACACCCAAAAAAAAAACCTCAAAAACAAGCTGATTCAATAAGCAAAAAAAAATTAATGACAGACTGATGAATTTCACAATATAAGGAACATTACATAATCCACTTCTCCATTGTCTCCTCAGGTTAATTCCATATTTATAAAACTGCTCATGCACAGTCAGCTGTTCAGCTGATGCGTACGTCAGTTTGCAGGGATCCTCTTCCTGCTTCCACAAAATGTTTCTGCTTCAAAGGGTTTCGGCTCAGACGTTGCTTTAATACACATGGAAGCTGAGAAAGTCTCTTTCTCATTTTAGCAACTTGAGTAAATTCACTGTCGTTCACACACTGAAGTAAACAACAAACAGCCTGCCTCTTTGTATCTGTATGTCTCTAGAGAAGTGTCTCTCCTCAGGCTGATGTCACAGATTGACCAATAAATCCCACGGGGCAGCAGTACCACTAAAATATTTTCCTTTTGTTTATATAAATCCTCACAGGCTTTTATATTTTTTGAGCTTTGGAAAGATGTTGCATTAAATGTAGAACAATATTTTGAAAAATGTGGAGATAGAGTAGAAATCTCTTCCTTCGTGTGATACCTTGTCCTTTTTATCCAGATTAACCTGCATATGTTTTGTTTTCTCCACATATCTTTGAATAAAGCCATAAATAAAGAAGAAATGTTGAGAGGTTTCAGCATTAAATCTTATATGTCCGAATGTAGTGCTCTCTGTTCCCTGGACAGCAGAGATTTGAATAAATATGATTCCATGTAAACCTTCTAATAAACTGCTGAGGCTGTGACACCAAGAGGATGTGGTTATTTTATGTGAGGATGTCATATAAACAGTGACGAGACTGAGGCAAGCAAGAAAAAAATTTCCTATCATGGTACGATAAGAAAATCCTAATTATTTTTTGCAGACTGTTCAGAAGTGATGATTTATCATTCTCTGTACCATATTGAAGAACATCCTGAAATACTCTCACCCCCACTTCTGCAAAATTGTCACTGCAACAATTAACTCAGAGGAAATGTTAGTCACTGTGGGTGACTTTGGCAATGGTCTGTGGAAAGTTGTCATCAGGTTGTTATAGACATGAACTGTTGCTAACCAACTCAAGAGGAAGCAAATTAAAAGAATCTGGGTCAGTTGAATGTGGTTAATATTTTCCTATATGAAACCACTAAATGTTTATGTAAAATGCACCTCCAGCTCAAAGCTGCTTGTCTCTCTGCCTCCTTCAATGTGCAGGTTTAGGCAGAAAAACAAAACAACTTTCCAAACAACTTTCATCGTCAGTGGTTTTTGGTTTCATGTCTCAGTTTTGGTCAAGTAAACAATTCATGTTATATTTTTCCTCTTGTCTTGTTGTATAGAAGACAACCACTTTCTGTTCATTTGATTACCATTTTCCCATTGTTTTTGCTTTGTATACAGAAATCGACCAAGCAACCAGGTCTCAAAAATTAGACCAATGTGAAAAGGTGCAATACTCCTGACGGCCCCTAGAGGCGGGCTTCTAAAAACTCCATCTCCAACTGACTTCAAAAAATTGTCTTTTTCAATCATGAAATACTTGGTCAATAATTTTTTCCCCCCATAATTCATTCTGGTGTCATCAGCTGAAGTTAATTCTTCTCATCTGTGATCTGGTGGTGCATCTGAAAAAAAAAGTACAAATTAGGGACATGACTGACAGGTCTGTTCTCCAATAACACCAGCACTGAACTCGAGTCTCACACACATTAACCAGTGTCCTCATTTTCAAGGGTGGTGCCCACCTCCTCATCCCTCCCTTCATATCCAAATATGGTAACTACTGACTCCAAACAACCATTGTGGCGATACACAAATGCTAAAATTCGACCCCCCCAAACCAACAGGTGATGTCATGTTCACCCATTTTAAATACCGTCTGTGGTTTGTTTGTTTGTCCATCCTTCTGTTAGCAACATTACAGTAAATAGATCTCACATTTTCTTCTGGAGAGATAGGATATTACCCAAGGGACAAGTGATTACATTTAAGCAAGATCAGAGGATGGGATCCTGACCAAATACAAATCCCTACCTGTCTCATGGGTGTATGTTTTAACAAGATAGTGTTGCTATTTTACCACAAGATGGCGACTGTTTTCAGTCTAAAGCATCAGTGCAGCTGGATTATGCCTCAGCAGACATGTGCTCTTTCAGTGCTTTTCACTTTGATCTGTGCCACTAAGAGATTAAATGAGACTGAGGCCTTACCCCCAACTCCTACATATTTTAACCAGAAAACCAGTTTCCAGCAGTGTTACATTTGACAGCTACAGACAGGTGATACTGATTTTCATTCATGACATACTGTGAAAAACCAGAGTATAAGTGAGAGAATGCATTTCAGCCATGCCTGGTTTGTTTGTTTGTCATTCCTTCGACGCCTGTTTGCACAGTTTCCGGACCACCAACACACTGACCAGCACAGATCTTTGATGCTGATATCTACTGTATATGATGGGAACAAGCTGTGGGCCAAGCAGCAAAAGCAGGAAAATCCTCCCCACTTTAAACTGTGACCTATACAGAGCAATGTTGTCTTTTAGTGGGAGGACATGTATCAAGGTCGCAATCAGTCTTTCAGACAGAAATAACTGAGGCCACAATAACCCTGCATTCAAACCAAATGTGCGATAACAAGGAATTTAAGGCCTTGACATACAGTGTCTCGCTCATGAGGGATAAACAATAAATTACAAGAATGTTTTCCACTGCAGCAGTATCTTAATATTTACACATGCTGGTATTTTGAAATCCGACGCCACATTCTTCCACTTGAATACACTTTTTTGAGTGTTTCATTAAACAGTCTTTCATAACATATATGTTTTTAAGTACTATAGGGAGCCCTTTAGATCAGTTTACTATCAGTGGCTGGATGTAGATCTATAAACTCTTGTTATTTTATAGTCATTTTGACAGAGCTATTTCATCTTGGGCTTGGAAAGTAATCATTTCAAGCAGAAAACCACATCATTTGGAGCACAGTTTGCAAAACACAGAGCAACAAAATCTGACCTATACTTAGAGTGAATTCACAATAATGGAGGCTCTACTGCTGCGTGGCTGTAATTATTGTGTTTAAAAATCTGTCTTTTCACAGTCCCCCAATCTTACAAAATTGCAATATTAAATTACAGGAGCACACTTTAATGATCAGAGTTCACAACAAGGTGCTATTCAAACGTATGTGAAGACAACAAAATGGTTATATTGATGTTAAGGCCAAGTAAAGCAAGGACAAAGTTCTCTAAGATGAATGGAGCAGAACAAGATGGTGCATATTTGGAAAAGGGAAATTTCACTGATTTTATTTTTATGAATTGCTAATTGGATATTAAACTGCAGGCCATAAAAATGAATTATCCCACTTTTGTTAAAATTGACATGCCTATTGTAGGCTGTATTTCATTCAGTTGTATTTTTTATAAAAGTTGCATTATCTTAACAGTCAGGTTTCAAACCATGATCTTTCTTTTCAGAAGACATAGTAAAATATTTGCCAATCTTCAAGAGATGCGTTTTCATTGAGTGACAGACTGAATATTTACTGTTTGTCTCAACTTTTTTTAAAGACTTATTTGATATCTATATATCTATATATTTTAAATGTAGCCTATATTTATTCCCGCACGTGACAAAATAAAAGATGTATTTTATTTTAGGTGTCCTGAGTATCGTTTGACTCCTATAAATAACATTTTAGTAGATCATCCTACAAACACATGTTATGAACTGCGGATTGGCTCAGATCAACCAACAGGTGACAGTTGAAGCAGTGATGTCAGGACACTGAGGGACGATCTGAATGTTGCAGTAATACCTCTCCTGGTTAAAAACTAAAATTAACAATCATGTTCGCACATGCGCTCGGGATCAACACAGAGACGAGACCATAACTTTCCCAGTAACAGCACCCATGTGGACTAGGACGGATCACCTATGAGTCATGTTGAAAAAACTCGCCTCCCTCCCTCTTTCCCTCACTCCGCCTCATCCTCCTTCAATCCCACAACAACCATAAAAAGTGTTTGTCAGACGGACAGCGCAGAGA